>JAHZMV010004796.1:0-13390 GCA_027743765.1 Coecobrya sp. COE2 | reverse complement strand
TTTATGGTTGTTTTCCAATTTTATTAAAAGTTGCATTGCATACTTACGCATTTGGTTTTTCCTCGATACTGTTTGCTTGTGGGGGATGATACTAAATGGCGTTGGTTATTACTCTGGAATGACACGACAGTATTTTTTCTTAAGCGGTCAACAAAAACACCGACCGACAACCATTGTGGCGTTGACGATCATGAAAGGAAGGAGACAGTGCGATTTTCCCGTCACGCCTTCAATTATCGTTTTAAATCATTTTTATATTCCAAATCCCCACCTTCCCTTTTGTGTCTCCAGAATGGAGTCCTAGTCAATTTATTGTTGAAAAAGTCCTTTATTTCCTTTGCACTTAACTTAAAATCATATTCACACGTGAACTAATAAAACTTGATATACATTAATGATCGTCGATACAAAATCCATATATTATAACAATTACCGTACCTGTACATAGGTATATACTTACCTACGTCCGTTTTCTATAAAAGAATGCTATCAAAGACCTATTGCCGGCCACGTTTATCATAATCAAAGATACATATTTTATTGTCAGAGAACGATGAATAAAAGCATGATCAGAAAAACTGAAATATTTCTGTGATTTGCTGATTACTTTCGATTACCTTTGAAGTGTTGCTATATGCATACCTAACATAGGAGAAAATTGCATACCTCATGAAATGCATAGGCGAAGGGTTGTATAAATAATATGCAGTAGTAGGGTTTATATAAATTTTTAGAAGATCCCGTACCGATCTATACCATAAGCATATCATGCAGTTAATTGTTAATCATATAATACATCTCCCCATTTCTTTCTCTGCATATAGTAGTATGAAAATGACAAGTATCCTCGTCATTATATGCAACACACATTCATTTTTACTGCTTGGGTTATATGAATCAATGAATAAATTTTTCATTATTTGACCTTTTCAAATCTTCCACACGTTTACCTATCTCCTCTGATTAAAAATCTCTTTTATTAAAAGAATGTCAAATAATTTTCGTGCTTTTCTTTAAAACCGATACCTACATACATAATAATATACCTACATAGGTGGATGTGCAAGATTGTGTTATTTTTGTAGCTTAGTTTAGTTCTTGTACGAAGAGGTATTAACACAAAAATATGATGTTCTTTTGTAGGAGGATGTAGTTTGTAGAAGGAAACTGTAATAAGCATAATGTAGCAGCGAGAGAGCAAGAAAACGTGCACCATCACAAATTCGTCGGCAAGTTCACATGAGTGACGATGAGTCTGGAAATGTATATGTAAAAGTAGAGAGATCTCATTTGAATGCGGTGTACCACAGTGAATGACTTTAGCGAGAAAATGACAATATTTTACGCGGGTGTCAGTTCACCTCATCGGTCGGTAAAGTAAAAGTCAGTCAGAATTCACACCTTAACTATGTTTTGTCAGCAGGAAGGTGCATGGAAATCACATGCATAGGTATATCCCATCTTCAGTCTGCTTGATGGGGTGCATATTATATATTATTATATTTATCAGCTCTCTTCTTCCTTGTAAGCATAAGAGATTTTTACGATTTTAGAAAAATACCTAACAAATATGTGGTTACACGCTTACATCCCTATATACGTGCGTCTGCAATAACAATAATGAATTTAACTTATCGGAACAAGAAAAGAAAAAAAGTGATGAATAACAAAAGCGATGCGATCATTCCAAAAAAATTCCTCCTGCGGAATCTTTTTTTCTCTTATAGCTCAAACCTTACTAAACACAAGAGGTCGGCATGTAAATGCATGCGTTCCTACTCTTATCCAATTTCATAGGAACGATGGAATTTTCCCTTTTTCTCACCACATTGCATGTACCTTTATTTTTTCCTTACAAACGAAATAATGTGAACCTGCTGGATACATTGACTGCATTGTCATCTCTACTGGATGAAACCTCAAAAAATCCTTTAAGATGATCATCAGCATCGGCATTATTATCATTATTCCCATTACATACATGCATACATCACGGTGAACTGTGAGCTAACTAACACCTTTCCAATCTGCACAGTTTGATACTTTCCTACAAAAACATATGATAACAATAATTCCATAGTTTAAAAATATTTTCAAATAAAAATACAACACAATAATATGGGATATTAGATGTTCAAATACGGAGTAAAAGGGCAAAGATTATCGCATCTCGTAGCAATGTATTTCCTACATTGTTAACAAAAGAGTACAAGAAATGCATATGTCGAGTCTCGAAACTCCCCATAGATGACTTTTATCTGGCTTAAGTCAAAGCTACATTGAATAGGGATTCTTTTACGATTATGATCATAAACTTAAGTTTATGACTGTGTTTCTGCGCTGACACAATGAAAAAGAATTTCAATGAAACGACAAGAGGTCTCACGGACATTTTTTGGTCATTGAAAAGCGTCAGGACGTCACTTCTGGTGTTTCGTTCTCGATAAGTTAAGAAAATAACAAGTGAGAAAAGAATGTTTCTGTAAAAAATAAAAATAAATTGTGGTGATGACTGTGGTGAACTTTCATTACTCATTCATGTTTTCTTTAACAAAGTTTTCATACAAACAACGACAGTAAAATTATGGGGAAAAGTTCTGAATTTACTGCGAGATTCACACTGCTTAGCTATAGTAGTGGCTGCCTATTTGTTTCTAACAGAGTGAAGGTGCAGTGTAGATGCTAATGAGCACTATCCATTATGCAAATCGGGATAATGTTAATTAAAAGGTGATGTAACGGACACTCCTTCTACTGTTCCTGTGTACCGTTTACAAATGACGCATACACACTGGTTCTTCCAAAGAGCATATAAACAAAGGGTTTCGGTCTATTGGCAGCATCGCTATCGACATTTTCCCCGTTTAATGAAGGTGGAGCCAAAAACAGTCAGTCATTAGTGGTGAGCGATTAATGATTTTACAGTGTGTACATGTAGCATGTACTTGTTAAGTACTTAACCACAACAATGAACAATGTCCGATGTATGTGACCATTCTAATGAAAAGGGTGAACTCACTAGAAACAAAATGTACAGCAAGTGAAGTGGACACAAGAAAATTGCACTTTACTTTTCAAGACAAAGACTGCGCGTCATCATCGCCATCTTTGCACTATAAACCTATCCAGCAACACCGAAACAATTATAGTTACAGAATATTAGATATATGTTTGTCGTATTCGTGTGAATGTTATACAAATGATTGTGAGTGAATGTATTCCTAATCAAACGTTCAAACATGATATTTTGTTTGGTGAACCTACTTCTTTTATATTTTAATTATTATGAAACTACAGTATGCGTCTTATTGTAAGATGCCTTTCATTTCCGTCAATCTTAATAGTATATCAAGCGAGAAACTTGGCAAAGAAATTACCAGTTCTGTTTCTGCTACTAGATTTCAAATTTCATTTTACTATCATGAAATACTTTATTACACTTACCACTACTACACATATGTAGGTATACGCACACTTAATTATAATATAAGTCTAAGTTGCCAAAGATGGATAGAATGCATATTTCCCACTGACTATTTCAAGGTAATAAGCTCTTATAAATCTTGGCATAGACCGAAATGCTTCTTGTACATTAGAAGAGATACTTATCCAAGAACACCGGTTATAACAATATGTCCTGCTCTGCTCAATGTCAGAAGCGGACAGGTGAACATCACCACATTACAGTCCAGTGAAATCAAGTGGTGCCATAATCCTCTTTTAATCCTCTTAAAGCGGACTTTGCGCTCTTCTATAAATAATATTACCGTTTTCTCTGTTCTTGGCAGTGCTACTCCCTTCTTCAAAGAATGAACACCCAAACCCCCTTTAATTTTCTCTGGATATTTGAATAATACTTATCCTGATCATGTGCCAGTACACTATATGTAGGTGTTGCAGGAGTAACAGAAATTTACTCCAATGTCAGTTGTAAACGAAAAGGAAATCTCACTCACTCGTCTCGACTCACACCTCTTCTTCTCGTCTTATTATTACGTTATGACAGTTATTGTTCCTCACTAAAGGAGAATGACTAAATTTCAGCAATTTTGGTCGCATCATCTCTTCAACATAAATTTTTACAAAATCCTCTCATGCTACTACTTAGTTCAAAAAGTGTATTACTTAATGCCCAACTCGTTCCCACTACCAAACTTTTTGATAACCTTCTTCCTTTCATATTTAAATGTCATTTTAAAGTCGGTTATAGGGACAAAAAAAGAATACAATTGGGTTGTACAGTTCACAACAATAACGAGAGAAATAAAGGAATGGAATCTTCAGAGAACAATACGAGGAATCTCATTCTTTCGATGGAAATTCATTCAAATAGGAAGGATTTCAATAAGACTTAAAAAGACTCAAGATGGGATGAAGACTAGGTGAGGGATGAGAAAGTATAATAGAATCTTTGCTTTACATACGAGGATGTTGTCTGTCCAAAGAAGACACTTAATTTAAATACATAAATGCAATTTCTTATCATATGTCGTCAGTATTGCCAAAGAGGATGATCATTACAACAATTAGGATTGTACATACAATTTATGATGAGGCAAGTCACAGAATAAACAGTCAGACTACAGACTAGCATCGATATTGTGAAATGCTTTCTTTAAAAATGCAAAGAACACAGCCCAACCATTACAATAAATGAGAAGACAGTCCAACCAAAATAGTAAAAAAAGAAAAATGAATAAAGTGGATACGGACATTAGGATACCTATAATATGCAATTTGCTACGCAATTCAAAATTTTGCTTGGGATATTAGCATTCTTATTCGAGACTTTTTGGAAGGCTTGTCAACGTTTAAAAGTTACCGTAATCATTATCACCGGTCGCACGTAATTGGCATCTGCTGATAATAATGAGGAGAGCATATCTATGAGTATAAAAATGAATCTGTATATGTACGTAATACTATTGGTACTATATTGTTATGCGCAGTACTCCTAAATATAATAAAAAAAATAACAATAATGCATTGGCTTTGTCTGCCTGCAGCCATAACATATCCAACCAAATGCCAGTACACTTATAGAATGCATTCAAATAACTCAACTTTTAATAATAATGAGGAGACCTTGTGACGGCCCGAAAATAATAATAATTACTGAACGCTTACCTCATTGAAAACTGCATAATTGACCTGCTCACTTTGGTGAATGAGAATACAGGCAATTATTTCGTCTATTTAAAAGGAATAAAGAGTAAATGTGTAGAACAAAAATGCTATTTTCTTTTACTGATGCTACAACGGCTTTGTGACAAGTGCGTTACACGCCTGTTCACCTCGAGCTTCTACAATGAATGAATATCAAACGAATGAATGACTTTCACTTAATTACTACACACCAAATACGTTATACAGTCTCAACTGACTGAAACAGTCTTATGTATGATAACTTTGCTATATTAATGATTTTTTGCATTGACGACATCGTGTCCAAACTACAGGCAAAAAAACAAATGAATGAATTGAAGAAGTGAGATAATAGCAAAATGTATGCCTTACCCTGTATCTTATATACCTTATTGGTTTATATAATAATCTCTGCCCAAAGTGATAATGAGATCTATCTCCTCATCAGTGCTACATAATTATATTCATTGTTAAATGCATGCTTATTATTACATTCTTCTCCTAATCAAATCGTGAATTATATTCATTGTAATAAATCAGCAAACAATCAAATTGTATAAATCAAAAGAGGTTGAATACAGAACTCAGTATTATTTAATTTTTTTATTTCCAATATGGTCTGTTAATTGGAAAAATGTCCATAAATCACTGACCTGACAAGAATAGAATACAGGGTGGAGGATTTGCTATGCATACTCAACTCATATATAAGCAGATAAATAGATACATAATTTATTATCTATCTATAATCTGTGTACGAGGTAAATGGCGCGTTTGTGCTCAAGATGTGGCTAAACTCACCCTCTGTCTGCCTTTGTGATATTTAATGGAATCAGGCAATGAATAAAAGCGTCCAACAAACTGCAAACCCAAGCCATAAACCCAGTCAGCTTTCATCAGTTGACAATGAAAATATTTATGAACTAAATTCTGGTATTGTGTGCAAACTCTTCGTATTAACTTCCTTTGTTGTTCTGAACTGTCAAGAGAGCATTTAAATGTTACTGCTGCCACGTGAGATTTTAGAAAAGGTATGTGGCTATATATCGCGTCGCGTTCACTAATAACTGCCTAACCATCACCGACATCGTTCGTCGTCCATTATTATAAAACGTTTCTCTTCAATAGGAATATAAACAGCAGCAGGCAACGAAGAATTGGCAGTTCAAGCTTAAAATTCCTTCATGAATGGCTAGGAATGCCTCGGCTTTTCGGTGGCTTTCATACCAACCAGAGCTATTTAAGATGACATAACAAAAGGAATAATAACCCTCCTCATTTTCCTTTCAAAACCGAAAGAAGAAGGTGCGTGCTCACATTGAAAATTACATGCTTTATCAAGGTCATATTGCAGTAATGATACTGTTTGCTTCCTTAGTTTATGTGTACGCTGGTTTTATACAAACATTACACAGTCAACTGCCATCTTTAAGCCTGAGTAGTAATAATAATTTTCCAAATGAATGGTTCTCGAGTTGGTCTTTCATGTAAAATGGGCAGGTAAAGTAAACACCAATTGTGCTTTAAGGTTTTTTACCAGTAAATACATGTCTTGTCACCCATCTGCCTTCTTCATTTTTCCAGTAACAAAATTCTCAGCTATTTTACCCATTTTTATTCCATTTCTGCACAAATCATAAGTAAAAATCGGGCTTTGAGAAATAAAAGCAGATGTATCATTTTGCATAATACACGAGGAAAGAAACAAAAAGGTCGATGTAGTACAAACAACTCCAGGTTATTCGTCAACATGTCCACCCCCACTGTCAAAAATGACATGGTAATTGACGAAGACCGATCACAACTAGTATGTTGTACAAGTACAACTAACCAAATAACTTGCTTTCTTTTCAACGGCAAAGGCAATAGTGGACAGGAAGACGATGACGATAGGGGCGAATAAGAAGCAAGCTATTCACACATGATCTCTTGAAGGGACTTACCCGACTGACGGTGGAAAATACTCCACCTGTCCGTTGTTTCCACTGCTATTATTATTACCTTATTGTGTGCTTTTAATAATAATGTGGTCAGTTTACTTACAAAAGCCACCAACAACGCAAAACCTACGTCAGCATGCATGGTAGATCAACCATTTACTCAACTAAAATCATTTTGCTTTTGGTTGTGTGAAAAAGTGTGCGTGTCCGCTGGGTAGCGAAGACCCGAAAGAAAAATGAAATGAAATCCTCCCTTCTACACTTCCTTCAAACAGCGTGCATGGGACAAGAAGAAAATTTTCTCTGAATGTTTTCCATCTTCTATTCATACATGTATCATATTAGATGAGTCATTCAGTTTTCCCCTACTCTTATCCATTGCATACCTATATGGCCTTACTTATTTGGCCACTGTATTATCATTATCTTGAGGAATGTGTTTGCCCAAAGGATGTGCTCACTTGAACGAAATGATATGTTACAAAATTTCAAAGACACAACGTAACAATTTTCTAAGCCTACCACCTATCATTCCACCAAATTATTTGTGTCTGTCCAAAACAAGAAAATTGTAGACTTTTACTGGCATAATATCATGCAAGCAAACAAACAAGACGAGTATTTTTTGGCTAAATTAAATCAGCAGCTTATTTTTATGAGTTGTCTGTGCAATAATAGTAATTGTTTCACACACAATATATACCTACATGAAATCAAGTTTGCTAGAAAATATAAACGTATCTAAGTACTTTCTTCAAAGACAGTGTAATTGTTCGTGTATAAATGTATTTACTTTTTTATAATTATCATAATGACATGCTACTCAAAAAGACCATATTGAGAGCACAAATGGTGGATGAGCTGGGTCAACCAATTTTCGTTGTTTTATGGGTTGTTAATAAGATCATTCTTATGAATGTTTTATACCTTATAGCTTTTCGTTCTTCTAACGGCTCAAATTCTTCTCGGATAATAGGACTCATTTTATTTCTATTCATCTTCAACCACTTACCCATCATCATCATTCATTTGTGTCGCTTTAGCAGTTGGCATGAGTTCTTTGATGATATTTCGTTTCAACGCATTTCGCAAGGTTTATCATTTTGACGTTTCTCTCTTCTCTCTCTCTTTCTATTTCCCGTTTCCCTTCCATTCTAGCGTCAACCGTAATGGCAAACCTCAAATAATTACACTAACCATCAGTTTCATTCTATCTGCTCATTCAGATCTAGCACCGTTTGATCGTCAAGTTGACGTTGTCTACTGAATGTTGTATAATCATCATCTGCAGGTAATGCAATGTCACTTAAAACACCAAAATTTTAGTGCTTGACATTAGACAGCGGAATCATTACGTTTTCTCTTTCCCTGATGATACAAATGAGGAGAGAAGATACAACCTTTTTAACTAACCGAACTACTAAAACCACACGACATACCTTTGTGCATGCTTTATATAATGAGCAAGCTATGCCATGCCTAACCATAACTAAAGTCAAGTGATCATACTTATGCATTGCATCTCTAGCAAACCTATTCTCCACCTATTCTCTATTGTTTCCTTCATCATCCACCTCATCGTCGTCATCCTCATAATCATCAGTCAACATATCAAACATTTTCTCTAGTTAAAAGACAAATACCCTGTCTCTCTTCCCTTGCCAACACATTTATCATCAAAATTATATGGTCTCAATGAAATGTGGTCTTGTGGGATTCGTCACTTCTTCGCTTAAGCATATATCAAAAAGTTTACCTTGCTACTACGACTGTGAGCATCACATAAACTATACAGTGTATCAGCAGCACTAGTAATAGCCGTGTAGATAAAATAGATCCTTTTTGGTTTTTCGCTTCTTTCTCTTCTTGTCAACCTTGTTTTTTCCTTCTCTTTCTAACCAATTCTTTATTCAGTCCTTGTCGTCATAAAATTTTCATCGTTTTTCATAATTTCCAGATTCCTTCATGTAGACAAAAGCCAAAAAGTCAAGATGAGACAATGACACCGTATAATACTTAAATATGTATCCGATAGGTATAACAATACCTACTTATTGTTCTTATAATAATACAAAAGTGGTGTGTATATATCTGTGTCTATATGTCAACCTAGAACAAACCAGTCAACAAGAGACCATCATCGTATAACCAGCCAAAAACCCAAAACCACATAATAAAATCGCCCCTTTCAGCTCATTCCAATTCTGTGCATAAAATAGAGCCACCGCCTATTTCTCTTGCAATAAAGTAGACACTGACAAAAAGCACCTCTAAACGCTTACTTAACTTACAATGCCTGTTAGTATTATGAAAAAATCTAGTGTCCTCTTTGCCCCTCTCTGTCGGCATTTTGAAAATTATACATGTTTTTGTTTTTTTTCCCTTAATAATCAGTATGCAATCCTTGTCTATTGATCGCCTATAATACATAAAAAAAACATAATTACATACATATTATTATTCTTTTATCTTCAATAGTCACTAACGTTTTCAAAAGAATTTACCTAAAGGTTAAAAAAATTATTGAGAAGAGATTATATGCTCAGTAAACGTCAAAAATCACATTAATCATACATCATACTAACTAGCTACAAATCATCATGTAATTTGAGTGACAAATGATATATCATTCGCATGCGTAAAAATTACTGGTATAGTAATAAATAGGTTGGATGTAGGCATATGTGGTAGATGAAATCATTTACAAAGCAGATAGTTGATTCCCATAAAAGATTAAGAGCGCTACAACGTACAATAATAGAATTTTAAATGAACTGCGATACAGACAGACTGACCGAACCAAGTAAAGAAATAATGTTGGGTTTCGGCCTTCTTTTGGTCTGACATTGGAAAACATTCATTTTGTAAAAGTCAATGGCTAACAGTCTTCATACACGTATAAGGGGGCATTCTAAAAACGGATGAAAGTTTTTAGTATTCCAATTAGACTCTAATTGATTCTTAACAAGCATTGGGACTCGTTAATTATTTGGTGGATTTTTTAAGAAGAGCGTGTTTGTTAAATGAATGCACTTTTTGATTTGATAAGCATTGTAAAATGAAACACTAACTTGACCCATCTGTTCTGTCACAATTATTTTTCCTTTTCTAAGGTACACTGAAAACACTAATTACGAAACATTTTCATTTTGCAAGTTTTATTCTTAAAACAATGGCTGCTGAGAATCCATGCCGGATTAATGAAGAAAGAAAAGTACGCATACGGATACGAACTGCCGTAATAGAATAGCGAGACAAACTTCAATAACACTTACGTCCATTTACCTGCAATATTCTCTATTATGGATAAGGATGAAGTAACAAGCATCACCACAATAAGTGGTAAGTATTGGTTCCAAAAATATAAATACATGTTTTGTGTTGATATTCAAATAAAAACTGCTTTTAGGTTTCATGAATTGGCTTGTCCTCGGTTCTTCATTTTCTTGCTTATTTTCTTGAGCTTCAGAGCATAGATAAAAGGGAGAGCATACGAAAAACGGAGCGGAAAGTAAATCTAGTCTCGCACCCACTTCAATGAATGCAATTAGGTAATAAATTTTCAAAGTGAATGTGAGAAAGACGTTGACTCCAAGCCCTTAAAACAACTCTGCTATTTCTCTTTCTTTGTATCTTTTTTTACAGACATCAATGAATTTCCAGTTTTGTTGTTCGACACATTGTGTTGCTCCTTCCTTAATAACTAAAAACAACTCTCTAGAGGGATTGCATATTATACCGTCACTTATACTGTCTGTATGAACATATAACATGTACCTATACCCTCATTCAGCTTTGTATACGTACATCCATTAACTTTTTTCCATGTCGTATTTTATCTTTTCTAAACATTCTCGCAAGTTTAAAGTGACACAAGATTTCCTTTTACACATTGCCATGTATCTTCTCCTTACAAATTGACAATTCCTCTTAAGATCATTCTCAAAACAACTTACTTTATCAATACAATGGGTAACTCGACTGTACTAACGAGTTGTCAAGCTGAGTCTATCGATTATACTTGTATAAGAAAGTTTATAAACTGTCTTATCGCTCAGGCATCACTCACCAAACATACCTAATTCTTGCTTTGTGCGGGGAAAATAATAGAAAGAAGATTAAGCAAAATTTCGAAGAAGCGCTAAACAATGTTATCCAAACTATGAACAAGAATTTGCACGTGTCCGAACTGGACATAATATATTTATCAACCATTTATCCCTAATTAACTGACCGGATGGCAAATGCGTTTTAAAAATATGAAACAAAATTTTTTTGAAGCGTTGACAATGTGTTGTACGTGCTTTGTGTTATTGGAAATCATGGAACGGGAATGGATGAGAATCCAAACTAGGTATTTTTGCAGTACTCAAAATAATGCGCAACGGCTTGTTGCTTACCAGTCTCGTCCGCTTCATTTCATGTACACTTTTCGCAGTGACAGTTCCATCCATCACCACCCGACCGTCGTCCAGTTCCAGTCTCTGGAATCATTAATGATATGAATTCACGCAAACACTGGAAAGACTGAAACGGGCAAGCATGCGACAACTTTCTCGTGTGTCTTCGCCATATTTTTGGTGGAAAGATAAACAACATACAACATAGCACAACCCTCGTCACTAGAATATATATGATCATAATATTATTATCCAGAGAGACCTAAATTGCGTGAAAGCATTCAAGGAAATGGATTTTACAGAGTTGCGAACGTGCGTAACTTGCTTGATGCGTGTGGTGGAGAATACACATTGTATGAAACGAACCGGACATTAAATATTTACACAATAAACCTACGTCTTGCTGCTGTTGCTGTTATTAAATATATTTATGTGTGCAGTCACTTCACGCTTTGAATTTTCCTCGACGTTGAGTTGTTGTTGTCGGTGTGACTGACTGTGTGACCTATTTCATGCAAAAATTGAAGATAAAGCAGCGAACGAAGGGAAGGGAATTAGAATGACATTTGTGTGATGTGAGAATATGCGTGTGCATGATATTGCCGCGTTGCGTCGTTGCTGATGTCAGGAAAGCCAAGAACGTGAACAATATAATATTTTTCGGGCAGCAACAACTTTTCCTCCAACTATACTTTGTCCTTTTCGACTTGATTTGAAAAGACAGGAAATGTAATAAAGTACAATCTCATGGAATGCTTCGGTGGAAGGAAAAATGTTATTATTAATATTTTTTCTTGAGAAATCATTTTGATTACAAAATATAAAGTTTTAGATAATCAAGAAATGGAGGCGGATTTCATTCTACTGCTGCACGAGAAAAGTATGGGTACCGACTACGTATGTGTACATATATTATCTAAATAGAAATGTCACATAAAAAATGCATGATATGAAAATATGCACGCATGAGTCCATACTGAAATGCTGGTGTTTGTAGAGATGTTCAATGTTCATTACGTTTACATTTTTGATATTTCATATATTCATAATGCATAATAAGTAGATATGATGGAGAGGATGAATTCGATCAAAAAATGTGCACAAAAACCATCCTTTCAACTTTTGTACACACATCTTGTCACAGATTGCTTATCTTAACATTATATATGTGTCATATTTTAACTAGTCGTGCATTGTGACGTGACGTTTTCTAATATCTGAGAAGAAAGAAAAAAACGGCATGAAATAGTTTATTGGAGTACCCGCCGAGAAGGAATCAAAGGACTACGGGCAGCCTCCAACAAATCTATTCATCCAAAAGCCATTTCCATACATGAAAAACAAGCATCAAGGAGTGAATCTAACTGAACGGTTGAAAAAGTAGTTGATGGCAAAAAATCGTGTTTTTATAAACCGACTTACTTATATTAAGGTATACTTACATTTTATACCCATTCTAACATCATCTTAAAATCTTTGCTCTGACAATAACGTATATTGAGTTTGTTTATTTACAACATAGACGGGAAAAAAGAAGCACACAATTTTACGAAACCAAATCTATCAAACCACTGAATCTTTCCAAAACCATAATGGTGAATGGTAGTTTGGTTTTCCTTTTCTTCTCTGCTGCTGGTGCATACAAATTATTTAAGGAAATTTTTCACGATAAAAATCTTGAACAAAACAGCTTGTTAGTTTTTCATATGCAAATGTCAAGAGTCAAGACCCTCTTCCCTTACGAGGCACACTTCCAAAACTATGTATATGATGTTTAAAAATGTTTTCCCGTTTATGCGGTATGAATATGAATTGAATGAGTGTTCTCCAGCTAAAAAGAAGTGACAGATATAAGCATTTTATTCGAAACATCAATCTTTGTTTACCTAGTTTACTTTCACAAAA
>JAHZMV010004795.1:0-13453 GCA_027743765.1 Coecobrya sp. COE2 | reverse complement strand
GACTTGAGACTGGTACGACTTGAGGCTGGTACGACATGAGACTGGTACGACTTGAGACTGGTACGACTTGAGGCTGGTACGAATTGAGACTGGTACGACTTGACACTTGATATTGGTACGGACTTGGACTTATAAGGATTCAGTTAGTCGCATTTGTAAAATAAAGCAGTAAAGTACGCAAAGTTAGATTTCCGCTAGCTAAGCAATCTGTTGTTTCAGTACTGAACTACTGTAGGCATTGCCTTAGAATCGGTATAAGTAACTTACTGAGGTAAGTTACGTTGCCACTGATAAACAAATAGTTCTATAGAAGAGCGGCGATAATGTGTGTAAATAGTAATAATTCTCAACTGATGATAGAAATAGTTACAAGATTGGTCGAGATTGAAATATGTTGAAAATTATTTTAGTTCGTATTATAGTTCGTATTATTTATTAGTTCGTTAAACTGTTCCCAGATGACAGTCTGTAACTTAACTGTGTCGATTTTATTTTTGCAGTCAGTATTTATATGAAGCGATTTACATTGGTTTGCATTGCATTAGACTTAAATAATAATAATATTTACAACGTTAATCAAACGTAATTAATACACACAAAAATAATAACACGATGATGATTATAAACATGATGATGATGACAAACACGATGATGATTACTTAGGTATATATGTACAAAGATGAATCACTGGCATATAGGTATATATTATGAATCTGGATGAAGATTGACAAAAGATAATGAAATAGCAATATGTTACAAGGCATTATTTCTTAGATACATTTTACATTATACAAATACGTTACAGCACTTGAAATAAATAAAAAAACATTAAATGTTGCTTTTCTTGTAGTTTGGGACGAAGTGAAGATAGCACTAATAAGAAAATTTCATGCCTGAAATGCGCTCTATGAGTGTGAAAAGTTAGAAGAAATATACTCAAATTTCACAACTCAACTCAAGTCTAATATCAAGAGGGATTTCCGCTAAGCTGCACCAAACATTTTGCTCGTCAGATAGTTAATTCTTAAAATTTATATTGAGTTGATTTTCAATCGTCATAGTTACGTATCTAACAATAAAATTAAATAGCGCTCAAACTTTGTTGCAATGAGTAACATTAATCTGGAATGTGAATTCAAAAACTTATTCATAATTTTAATAATTTTTAATGCATCTGTTGCAGAACGCATGAGTTGAGGTAGTGAAAGGGTATGGTGATAAGCGAGGTATTTTAATTTTAAAGGAATACAATTACCTACTAATAACATTGGTTTAATGATAGGGATGTGGCCAGTAACGGTGAGTGTATTGTAAAAAAATCAAACAACATGAAGTATGATGAACTATGATGAATTATGATGAATCCCGTATTATCCCGTATCCCGTATTGGTCGTGATGCCTGCCTAAAGAAATGATCTTGTCGGTGAATGCTGCGTTTGTCATTATTAGCACTACGAAAAATGGAATATGGTTTTCCTTCATTCAGTGTCGCATTTTGTACCGGGTGATGAATTTAACTCGCAACTTTGGAGATATGAACTAACCACCTTTGCTTCATACTAGATTTTATACGTAATAGAATTTTGCTACACCTTGGCAAATGGCATTAAACTGTTTCGTAGTATTCACAAAGCACTGTGTTCATTCATAAATAGGCATACCAGCTTAATAGGAAATGGTTTACTAGCAATGGACGAGGTGTATGATGTCAATATTGTACTGCAAGATGAAATGGGACATTTTCTTTTGGTTTATCAAGGTATCCCAATTAGGATTTTCATGTTAATGCAATGATGCACCAACTTGTTACTTGCTTCATATATTTTTACGAGCAAATACAACAGTTTGCCCAGAAGCATTTCCATTGCCAGGTGGAATGCATGGCCGTCTTGTCCTGCAGTCCTGCAGCAGTAGCGAAAGAAAAAGCACAATTCCCACGATATAAGACTGTGAACGAGAACAGCTTAGTACATACCACATTGAATTTACAAGAGGCTGTTGGAATCTTTCTTTCCCGTAAATTATGTCATGTTGCTCAACCCATTTATTCTGTGCGGATATAAGTAAATAGTAAACAGCAGCGACAAATTTGTAGAAAAACTCAGTCTGCATGTCCTTGTATTATTTACAAACCATTGTTTTATTTATTATTTGCCTTTCAAATTCATATTACATAGACGAGTAATTATAAATAGTGGGCAATACGGTGTGTGTTATTATTAAACTATCCAGACTTATTTTACGTTAACCAAACACATTTATTGGTCTTGACAAAATATAATAGAAACGTTTATTCATATCGCATATTATCAAACAAAACTTGCTTACAATGCTTGCACTTTCACAATAGTTGTCTGTCGCTCATTTGTAATGTAATATCCACACAAAATGATCCCACTGACATGTTTCAATAGGAATACAGCTTCCTGAATTATGATTGTGCCATTGCAATGAAAACATGCGTCTTTTTAATAATACATTATATCCATCCCCGATCTTTCCTATCGTTGAGCTTGTCTGCCTATATAATTAAATCATTTTGATATACTTTTTGAGGTAAACTGGACATTTTTCTAACAACCTGAAAATATTTTCACTCTAGAGTCTAGAATCTAGACAAAATCTTATTTTTAGATTTCTATAATTTTTGTATAGCTTATATGTATGTTTCCGTTATCATAATTTGTAATATAAATCATGAATGAATTTTTAACTTTTACCACAATCGACGTCACATTCTATACATTTTTATATAAGAAATTATGAGCATTCACACACAACTTTATTTCATTTCAGAGGGCCGTTCATTAAATTAAATAGGAAGTTATAGAAATGCTTTATTTTTATGGTGTATTTTTGCTGCTGCACAAAATTAGGCATTTATTTTGTGGGTTTCGTCCAGTACGTATGTATGTTGTAGTAATTAAGACTTCTGTTGCTCTGCAATTTCACACCAATATGCTGCTTTATGCGTATATTTCTCTTTTACTCATAAGCAACATCTAGTCAAGATGCAGTCCCATTTCCACTTGAAATGCATAATCGTCTGGTACTGCATTATGTTGCAGTGAAAGAAAAAAATTGTTTCCCACGATATAAGCCTGACCTCAGAATTCTACCTCACGGAGTGTATTTACGAGCAACAGATGAAACATTTGAGTGCCGTAAATTAACCAATATTTAAAAAACTTATTTCTCTTCCAGATGGGATATGACGAGACACTGAGTTTGCTGGAGAGCTCTTTCTCTGTACTTTCACATGCAGCATGCTAACATCCTCCCGTTACTATTTTACTTACCTAATAAAATACATGAATGAATTGATGCATAATGAGCAAATGATGTGGGCTATATTTTTAAATAAAAAATATATATCCTCGGTAGCATTATCTTGGACAGGGTGACATGTAAATCAAAAACGTCAGTACATATTATTGTTCCTGTCAATTAAAAAAATCAATTAAAAACTAGTAAATGACATACACATCCTTGTCCTTCTCAGAAAACATTTTCATTGCTTTCCATCATAGGAATTTATACGTTTTTTGTAAAAACACCACACAACAATAATCTCAACAACAACAACAGGCATATCTCACTACAATTTACTGCTGGAAATAAGAGGAGAACATTGCTTCATTCAATACTAAATGTATTTTAGGTACGTTCAAGATACTGAAATACTTAATAAGTTGTCATGTCGGTCAGCAGGCAGTCAGGCAGACGATTTTATTTAAACAGGGTAGCTGGTGTGACTGACTTCATTGCCAGTTATTGATATTATGTATACATGATAAAGAAGCTGCTGCAGGCTCTAGCCCTGACTGACTTCGTTTTAAAAATAACTGCACATTTAGCATTAGCATATCTAGCAGAAGCACTGCCTTCTTTAAATTATGACTCACCCCAAATTCCACAAAAGTAAAGCTCCTTTCACGAAAAAATGAACTTTGGACGGGACGGTAATACAATACACAACAGGGGTAAGATGTAGTGAAGGAAAAACTTGAGATGCTGTGTTTGTCTTAGTGAAATCGGTTTGAGGACAATATTATAATGTACTGAGATACTCCCTTGCCATTGATATGGTACGTACTGACTGATTATTTCCAGACCTCTTATGAAAATCGTCACTCGTGTTCAGGCAGTGGTATAGATGTCAACTTTTCTTTAGATGTAGTTCCTTACATGACTTCAAGTGAGTGGTAGTATTTTACCTGGACAGTGAAATTTTAAATAAAGTAATTTTTTAGACACCTGGGTGTTTGGAACTCATCAAAATAGTGGTCGTAATTTTTTATTTGATCTTATTGTAACTTGCTTTGCGAAAAGAAAATGTGGCAAGGCGGAAATCCAGAACACATTGCAATTCCAATGATGCCAACAAATCGTAAGAATTTATATACAGTAGTTTTTTCTGTTTTTTTATGAATTATAATTTTTATAATGAAATGTTACTCAGCATGTATTAATGAAATTAGCGCAGTAATAAGCAAAATAAGTAATTAGCGCAACTGATTCTGTACAAACTCACTAGTTTATTTCGTTAATATTGTAAATGTATTGATAAATAATATGCTGCAGTTTATAATTTGTAGTAACTCGTCTATTTGAATATTTCGCCATTATTGAAGTATTGGTGTTTTGATTTTCTAGAACGCCGTCAAAATAATATTCACCCGCCACCCGACCCGCCACCTGACCCGCCAAACAATGACAGAAATCGAATCACTGACGATCAGTATAATGACTTCCGGAAGCTTCTTGGTGGTTTTAGTTCGCCTCTTCTGTTTGTAATGAAACTGCTGGTTGACGTATCTGCTTTCGCGGGTGACCAGGTGGGTATAGTACTGACTTTTTTGGACAATAGTACCCTGGAATCAGTTGGAACAGGAATATTTTATTTTCTCCCTGGTGTTCTTATCGCTCTCAGTTTCACGTTAGTCATTAGCATAAATTAATGTACAGATTGATTGAGTATATTTTTTTGAGATAAACAAAAATTGATAATCATTTTGATACAGGAAATACGGCCAAAGTTCAGGAATATTTGTCCAAATTTTAAAGTTCATCGGAAACCTCATCTTGAATGTACCCCTCCTTGCAAAGCCATTAAGTTGTGTGGACGACATAAGAATTTGGTGGAAACTGAGGAATATAAATAAATCCTTAGAAAACTCAGCAAGCTTGACTAAGTATGGCTTAATTCCGTAATTTAAAAAAAATCCTCGAACCCCCTAATTGTAATATATTTCCAATATCAAAATATTTGACGATGTATTTTCTGCACGTTTTTTTCTGTAGACGAACTATCGTGTCCTTCGCGAAAGTTCAAGTGAAGAAGTTGAAATTGGCAAGGAATGATATGTTCAGGAGTGTTTTTGAAGACATTTTAATGATTTTCTTCCAATCTTATTTGCTCCTTGACAATCAAGAAAAATTTCCAATAGGTTCTTGGCCTAGCCGTAAGTAATAATTATACATTACCGTTAGTTATATAAATAATAAAATCAGCAATATCAAAATGATTACTTTTATACTTGTTTATAATTCCAGTTTATCGAATTGCAACAATTGGTTGGAAGGTATTTCAAGTAGCGAAATCGGTGGCTGAATATGAATACACTAAATACGAGTACGAGCAAACGCTACATATCTTGGCCGTGTACGAGAGCAACGGAGAGCTCCTAATGGTCATTTACCAACAATTTTTGCTGGAGGCCGTGAATGTTTGTAACATTGTTCGCCTAACCCTGTCAATCTGTAAGTAAATTTAAATATATGTAACATCTAAATTATTTTGAAAGTAAATTAGTACAATTATTTATGTTACCTATTATTTAAGTAAGTTGTAATTGAATTCTTAAATTTATACAGGGTCCAGGATATTCACTGGAATTTTCCTTTTGACTGTTTCACCCACAATGTTCTTTGTCTACATTGGAGCTGCATACATATGGAAAATTGTGACCGTCCAGACGTTTCCGCATCAGCTACTTGCCGTCCACGAGAACCCTCCTTATGGAGTGGCAACAAGGACCAGTTATTTCACCACGAGGTTCATCAACATTTTTGCAAGCGTTGGTACTCATCTTGATTTAGTCAGCGAAAAATCAATCAAAATATTTCGTATACCGATTTCAATTATCCTTCAAATTTTGGATCATGCTGTTCCCTTCCTTTTTGTTTACGGAATATTATGCACTTATGACACACTTTTAGGTAAAGATTTGTCCACACGAATTATCCCAAGCACAAACTTTGCAAGTTTGAGAGAGTACAGCGACATTTACGGCTTATTGAATTTTCACTGGCTTTTCGTTTTTGCTCAGATTGTGTTAAATTTTCTCTACGAATTTGCTGTTGTGATATTGAAAACGGTAGGAAGTAAAGCTGTGGCTGGGCAAAACCAAAAATATTTCAAAACCACTTTACCAGTTATGGTGGGCTATGCATTTTACAAGCCTTTAATTAGATCAGTCACTAATTCAGGACAAATCCAATCCATTAGGAAATTGATGTTCCTTACTGTTGCAAAGAAGGGTGAATTTTATGGAGCTTTTCGAGACAAACTAATTTTTATGGAAAAGAATCTGAATGAACATGGGTATAAAAAACTGTGTAAACAGGTGACTAAAAGGTTGAAAAATTTGAAATTGTCTGACGAGTTAGAAAGGTTACAAAACGAGATTAATGTCTTGAGAAACTCACTTCCACCTCACCAAATGTTTAGATCAGAACTGATTAGGATGGGAGATATTTTGATGGAACAGCGAAATACACAGCAGAAGCTCAACGACTTGAAATTGTATGGTGGATTTATAGACAAATTTAATGAGAAGATTACTCGTCTCACAAGCGACAGGATTGAACGAATGTCATGGGCGGTTTTGGGGTCAACTGCTGTTAGAGCAAGAACTGAGTGGGAGAAATAGCATTTTTAGGAGAAAGCAAACTGGTTTTTTGGGGTTTTGGAACTTGAAACCAAGACGAAAATTGTTCATATTTGTAATTACTAATTTGTTTATTTAGGAAAGGTTATTATATATTTTTTACTTTTACCATTATTGTACATTAGTTCTAAAACTTGTACATTAGTAATTGAGCTATTTTGCCAAAAACAATCATTATTTCAGTAGGCAAATAAATATAAAACAAATTATAAGTTTAATCCATTTTGTTTATTGTTGATGGAGAAAATGTGTGCGGAATGAAAACATACCTGGATAGGTATGTATAGAAAACTTAATTAAGACATATAAAATATTATAAAAATAGTTTACTTCTTCTGAAGAAATTATAATTCACTTGTGTTAGAATTTAACGCTGCTTATAAAATGATTTCTGAAACCTAATAATATGTTTTTGACATGTATAAGAGTTGTTTATTGATATACATGGAATGATTTTCTATTGTAATAAAATGGCAATCACTATTCAAACTTAAGTATTGAGCGTCTAAGTTTGGCGCATAGCATTTTCTACCTTATGTATTTTTAACTGTCGCCATGAGAAAAACCGTCGAAATCATATTCATTTACAAAAATGAATTTACTCGGACGAGGTGTAACTCATTCCCATAAAGTCTCTAACATCCAACATTTTAGAGTAAAATTCATTTCCAAAAAACGTTCAGATGCAAGCAAATATTGTTCATTTTTCACTCGAGTATAGAAGATAATAAATACATGTTAATTGTTGTCATAGTTAGGATTGCTGGAATTTAGGTTAGAATTCTGCAAGTTTGAATAAAAAAACTTTATATTATATGCGTACTTACACGTGGAATATGTTAGATAGAAACATTTTAACAGGAAAACTGTCTTTAAAAACCTATCGTAATAACAATTCATTTATTCCGAGTTAATTCAGAAATATCTGTAAATTCAACATAAATTCCAATCCATCTACAATCCTGATCTGTCTAATATCATTTGACAAACTTATTGGGCATCTGGTATATAAGTCGACAGAAGCTCACAATTAAAATATTTCATTATTATCCTGGTTGAAAACATTTACGATTCTACAAACTCTCAAATTCTACCGACCGACAAAAATTAATGTTTGCCCATTCACGTACATTATAATAAATTTTAATTCCTGAATTTCATTCTATTTTTAGGTTCCCTAAACTCTTACATTGGAGCAAAATATTGTCATTTTGAAAATTGAAATAAAAAACAAAATTATACAAATTCAAACTCAGCGTGAACGCAAAGGATTTGAAGGGATTCGTTGCCCAGGATGTAATCAAAAGCAGCTTTCATTCCCTTATAATCTGGTGTTGCTAAAGTCTTCATACGCAGCGTGAATTTTTCTCCTTTGTTCAAGCTCACGTTCTGAAATTTTTGATCATGCGCTAAGAACTGTGGACCTTCTTTGGGTTGACATAACATTTGGAATTTTGTTACTTTCACGTCTATCGGTGGAATGAAGTTCAATCTATCCAAAGTCCGGTATTCCGTTTGCCGGACATCTGCAAGTTTGTTTTGGTTCACAGGGCCCCGCTCTGTACTGAATAAATTCAGCGTTTCCACCTGAATGGGATTTAATATATAAAGAGCTGACAAAATCCCTAGTGTTTTAAAATTTGTAAATGTTTTGCAGAGCATCACTTGCCACATTTTTGTGCTCCATGTACAATTCCAAGAGGGCTTGCTTTTTGTTATTGTTGCGATGTCCATAACAATATCATCTGATTGACGGGAAAGATTAACGCAGCGGAGAAAACTGTGTAGATAGTTGAATATTGCGTTAATATAATTCATATTCAATTTGATGAAAATCAGGCTGATTTAGGAGTTAAAGATTTATAAATAGTTATAATGAACAGATATAGCTGTCGTTAGAATACATCAAGCACATTTTAATTGTACCTATACTAAAGTATGCTATCAAAGTCATATAAATTTTATAGCAGTATTAAACGTCAATATAAAATTAATTAATATTTATTAGGTACACAAAATTCACAACGCATAAAAAGTTCTATTGAGCATTTAAAATATACATGCTATCTGCAATCGTATGCGGCAATTTATCTAATATCAGTATAGCGTAGACGACTTTATATGATCCAAGTCAATGGGGCGCATATGGACCGTTTGTGTGTATTCCTGAGCGTTCAATTGACATTGAAAACGGATAACTTATTATGTTGCAAGTAAGAGACAATCTGTACCAGTCCAGTCAAGTTTTTGTTAATAAGTATTTCGACAAAACTACTTCCACCAAATTCACTCAGCATTATATTTTGCAATAAATGACCATTCAGAAAAAAACGTCATGCAAAAACTTTGTATATATCAATGCACTCTTTTAGTATTACGAATGGTTAATTTCCAGCCTTGTTCTTGAACACGCAATATTTTTTATGAAAAAATAATTAAGTAAATGAAGATGTGGATGATTGCATGGTAATGCTTGCCATACATTTTGTTTAGAACCCTTAAAATAAAATACAAATGTTTCAATATAAATTCCATCATTTAATACAACTATGTTTTTAATTCCGTTCGATGTGTCATCTTTACACCATGTGAATTTCTTATATTTGAAGCAGAAAGACGTACTACTTCAAAGCTTCCCTGTGATGTACTTGCAAGTGGAATTGATCACAATGATGCTCTATTAACAAAACTCACAATTTACGTATAATGCACCTAAAATGTTTGGCCTGAAAAATATGGAAATTAACATCAAGAATTGTATGTATAATTGACTTCACTCAAGACACTCACGTGACATGTAAGACTGTAATTGCAAGCAAAATTTAGCATTTGGGCTTTAACAGAACCAGGTATGGTAGTATTAGAATCACAAGTTTATTATATTCAATATTATAATTTATTTCTTCATTTAAACAATTCCAATAACCAACATAAGAGGCAAAATTCGTAACTACAAATAGCAAAGAATCAATTTTTTTTAAAACAATAATCTATTTTTTAGATAATCGGAATCATTTTTGAAATGTTAGTCCAACCAAAAAATTATGTTGTTAGTTGAAACAGTATTAACCAATATTATGATGTGCGGATGCTGTAGAGACGCATTGTTGCAATGCCGCTGAGAACAATTGTCCAAGACTGCACGAATTCCTCTCGATATCGGTCGGTGCAGCATGGACTGCGCCTTGATCTTGAGTATTTTTTGCGATGACTTGTATTGGAAAGCAACAGGTTAAAAGTAGAACGCTCCACAAAATTATGTAGAGCATGTGAAGAGTGACCAGCGAGTTTTTTGAAACTCGAGACATTTCGGATTTTGAAATGATTTTTGGTAAAATACGTGGTTATTTAGAAATTTAAAAAAAATTCAATCGTTTGAAGAAAAGCCTTGTATGGTTTTAGTTGCCACAGCTGACCAGAAATGAATTGAATTTCGTCTCCCTTCCGATTTTGTAACTCAAATAAATCAATGAATATTATTTAAAATTAATTTTGTAAGTTGTTTGAGACGAAGTTTGAGTTTGAGTTTGGCAGATAACACTAATGAGAAAATTACATGCCTGACATACGCTCATTTGATTCAGAAGAAATATTCAAATTCATATTTTCTTAGAATTTTCAAGCATTAGTGAAAGTGATAAGCAAGAATATAATTTTCTGTAGCTGATAATTTTTGAAATTAGATATTATTGACTCTATTTTCAATTATCGCACGAATTTATCTAAATAGGAAACGCTGCAGAAGGAACGTTCGCACTTAATAAAATCGGTTGAATGAATATGGAAAATGAATTAGAAATCTCGTTCATTATTTTACTAATTATTTGTGCATCTGTATTGTAACGGATGTATCGGTGAAGTGAGAGGATGCATGCTGATAAACTAGGAATTTCATGATTACATAAATGCATAGAAGGACCCACTCATAACATTGGTTTAATCAATTACCATTCCATACTGCGAGAAACAGTGTGCCAATTGTAAAAAATCCATCAACATGAATCATGATGAATTTTGATGAATGATTATGAATCCAGTGGTACTCCAAACCGGTGGTGATGCCTGTCTAAAAACTCTTACCATTGAATGCTGCTGCTTCTTGTCATTCCTAGAAATATGAATAATGGAATATTACCTTTCTTTCAATCGGCATCGTATTTTGTACATTGTGGTGAATTTAAGTAAAAAGAAGTGGACTCAAAACATTGGTGCATACTGCACTTCATATGCACTAGGGTTTGCTGTGGTGTCACTGTTGTGATATAAGAAGAAACTGAGTCTTTTTGTTGGTTTATTGTGGTTAATTAGGACGTTCATTTCTCTGGAATGTTGTACGAGCTTCTTGCTTGCTTCATATAATTTTTACGAGAACTTGCAACAGTTTACCCAGATGCATTTCTATTGCTAGTATAAATGCTGTATGATCTAGCTCTGCAGCAGCAGCGAGAGAAAAAGAAAGTTCCCACGATATAAGACTGCTAATGAGATCAGAATGCGTTCTACATATCAAAGTTAATTTACATGAAGCAGTTATGACTTTTGTTTGCCATAAATTATTTCCTATTGCTCAACCAATTTATTTTTTGCACTACAACGCCAAGTTCATTGAGAAGTTTCAGCTTTCACTTCCACATTTTAAATATATTCGAGGAGGGCAAGTAAAATAACAAATTCTGCTGATATTACCTTTCTTGAAAATTAAAAAACAGTCTCATTAAAAGTTGCCAAAAATGCATGGTTAATGCTATCAAATAAACCTTGCTTAAAATGCTAGTTCTCTCATATGTAATAGTTGTCTACAATCATTTGTGATGTAATAGTTTGTGATGGAAAAGTGAGGACAATTAGATTTCACACATATTGTATTTTTCTAATTATGAAAGGCATTCCATTTTTAGTAATTATATTGACGTTTCGAACAAACATGTTTTTAATTATCGGCATGGACAAAAATCTTCACTGCATTTTAAAGCTTATTTTCAACCATTAAATGTAAATCGTAATGAAGAAAATGACCTCATCGACTTCCTGGAATCAGAACAATTACATACCTATGTATGTACTCAAGACAACTATGAATCCGCTGCATGTATTTTTAGCATTTTGATAGGCATTGGCATAGGAGCCTAAAATGAGTGCAGCATCATCCAATATAAAAAATGGTCCATCAATCCATCCCATGTAATTTTCAACGTTATAGACAACTCCATTTTATCATTTTTCATATCTTACCTTAAATACTGTACTGCTACGAACGCTACAATGCAGAACAGAGTTGTAAACATTTTTGTTATAGCAGGACGAGTATCATGCTACTTTTTAAATCTTTACCTTTTACAACAGACCATCTTATATCAATAGAGTTAATATGCTTGTACTGCCTTGTCAGTTATCAGCTATGGAGATGTGTATGTATGACAAAGGAACTGATACCAAAACAGGCTCGAGCCATAACTGCTATCCTTCCTTTAAAAAATTACTGTCTACGTATTAATATGTATATCCAGCAGAAACACTCCCTTTTTAAAATCATGACTCATCCCTACTTCTACTTCTACAAAAGTAAAACTCATTTTTTTAAATTGAACTTTGGACCTTGATACAATACACAAGAATAAGATATGGAGAAAGATATGCACACAAAAACAAATGGTGTCACACTAAAAGCTGTTGGATGACAATATTATAATGCATGTAAATGCATTGAGATATTGGGATGCCTTTAATATGTACTGATAATGTTCAAATCTCTTAAGAAAATCGTGATTCGTGTAAAAGTAGTGGAGTGGTTTATAACTTTTTGTTAACGGGTGCGTCCTTCCAGCCGCTGAAGTGACAGTTAATACTTTATCTTGGACAGTGAAGTTTTAAATAAATAATTTTTAGAAACCTCAATAAAAATTACGATTATTCGGAGTTTGAGTCCACCGAAATTTGGTGTATAGTTACTCTATATTTTGGTGTGAGCCGAACTGATTTGAAAGCGAAAATGAGGCGTGGTGGAAACCCGGAACACATTGGAATTGCCATAATTCCAGCAAACCGTAAGATTCAACATAAAATTAGTTTGCTATTTTTTATGTTATGTAATTTTACTAGTGAAATGTCGCTCAGTATGCAGTAAAAACGAAATACGTAATTTACACAACTCTTCCGGTGTAGCGTTATTAATTAGTTTCTAAAATAAAATGAAAATGCTATAATGTTGAACTAAATAATATATTACGGTTTATAATATATTTTAAGCAGCTCCTTTCTTTTATTTTTTAAAATATGATTGATTTATTCGTTTTCGTGGTTTCTAGAACGCCCTCAGAATAACAACGCTCCTCTCCGACATGACCAGCCAAATAATGATCAAAACAGAAACGGACGAATAACCGACGAGCAATATAATGACTTCCGGCGGCTTCTGGGTAATTTTACCTCTCCCCTTTTGTTTGTTATAAAACTTCTGGTGGACGTGACGACTTTCACGGGAGACCAAGTAAGCTTGGCA
>JAHZMV010004793.1:0-10334 GCA_027743765.1 Coecobrya sp. COE2 | reverse complement strand
AATAAAGAAATTATCTCGTATCGATCTTTTCAGATAACCGTTGAAAGATTTAATCAAGCTTCGCGAACTACCATTATTGGATTTCTTGTGACAGCGGGGTGTTGTCAAATTGTGTCAGCTTATTTGCTAATTAGCAAGTCATCACGATTGCCTTCAGAGGCATCTTTTGAAATTTCACCAATTATGTACCTGTTCTTTTTGTCGACAGTGTTCGATACAGTATTGATTTTTGTGGGAATATATGGATTAGCTGGAGACATTCATCATGATTCGGTTAAAAATAAGGAGTCTTTGAAAAAGCTTGCAAAGAAACAATTGGGTACCAATCGTCGTCTTAGGAAATATTTTGAAGCATATCTGAAATCGTGTCCACCAGAAAAGATTCGGTTTGGGGCGGACAACTTTATTGAGAAAACGACCCCTCTTGTGTTTCAAATGTTTTGTTTGTATAGAATTGTTGATTTACTGTTGCTTAGGGAGCGGCCTCAAAACTCAAAACATTAACATAAAACACGTAATTGTATAGTATAGAAATATAATCATTAGCAAAATAAAACGACTAAATTACATTGAAGAAGAATTTGTCAACCAATTTGGTTTTAACAGAAATGAGGTAGTGAACTTAATCATGTAGTTTCTAATATAAAATACAGCCGAGAAATTCTCTATTCTTAGAAATTGGTTTGGATAATACTGCTTAGATGAATTAGCAATTTCCTATTAACTGTAAGTATGAGGCCCATGAATATAGAACCTTAAATAACCAATTCAACATGCTCCTCTCCAGTTGTTTTGTATTCATTACTT
This sequence comes from Coecobrya sp. COE2, assembly GCA_027743765.1. Classification (NCBI taxonomy): domain Eukaryota; kingdom Metazoa; phylum Arthropoda; class Collembola; order Entomobryomorpha; family Entomobryidae; genus Coecobrya; species Coecobrya sp. COE2. The sequence goes on along the minus strand of JAHZMV010004793.1, from coordinate 9,527 downwards.
ATGTATTGAGATTTTGAAAATGTTGACCTTCCACGTAGTACTGAGTTGTTCATGTTTTCGTTTTCGATCTAATATCCATACGATGCTGCTAGTTCATTTTTACTTGTTAAATTCCACAATCCTGGGAAATTCCATTTGACTTTCATACAGGGACCAAAAACATCTGTCATCCATTTTCTGGTGCGAATAGCTTGGTTTCATTTTTTTACTTACATACTTTCTTAGTGTTACTAGTTTAATTTTAAAAAAATATTTGACTTGACATTTGTGAAACCGAGCTATTGTAAGAACCCTGGCATCCCCAGGTCATAATCGGAAGAAGGGAAACTTGAGTTTAAAATGCTTTTCAATTAAATGTAAGCTGCCAAAATAGCCAGATAATTTTGGAGATTTTTCTGTTGAAATCTAATGATACTGCGTAGGAGAAAATAACAGTTGGCCTAACATCCAGAAATACCAATTAATGTACAGCTTGCAAATATGTAAATTACAAACCAAACATTTAGAATCCAATTAGTGGGATTATCTATTTTGGATAAAGCGCACAAGGGAATATAATTTAATTTGCATATAAGCTTTTGGCTTGACAATATTATAATCTATATAATTAAATTTGTAGTTTCATATGATTTGAAAGGGTTTAGGACCATTTTTCGGTGAGCCATTTTCTTGCGGACTATTTTATTAGGTCTATTTTTATGCGGACTGTTTTTTAAGAGGACAAGTTTCTGAGCGGACAATTTTTTCGTAGAAATTTTGGCAGAGGACAATTTTATTATTCCAACACTTAAACTTTATTTTTCTCATTAAAAGTGGCATATATGTATATAACATTCAAACTGTTAACAAAATTATTGTTTGTTTCTGGTGCTTCGCCAAACATATTCCATATCATCCATTTTTTATCTTCGTTTTTAGTGCGTGAAGTGCTGCATTGTTATGCGAAAGTATAAACCGAAATTAATCGTGGTAATTGGTTTCCTGCAGTGGACATTCACACAAGGACGTTTCGGCAAATGTAAAATTTTATCTTCCTCAAACGTTATCTGTTGTGTTCTTTCATGGTCTATTTCTGCTTCATTGCTTCGTTTGCTTTCCAAGTTGATCTTAGTATGACGGTGAGCTTTAATTTGGGTAATATTATAAGCTATGCCAGGCCCAAATTCGTCCAGTGGTGTTGTCTCGTAGTTTTAAAAGTTGTGTATCCAAACTAAACTGCTGGAACCTTTTCTCTTTCACATCTTACCCCACCAGTTCTCTGAGCTATCGTCAGTATGATTAGCTGGCTTCACTAGCAGAGCAGCCATGTAGAATCATGATCTTGAGGAATAGAATACGATTGACCCGGAAGTGGCCCTAAACCTGGTCAATTCTATGAACACGTGGTGGTTTAGGTCCTACGAGGTCCAAAGGTCTATGTACAACTCATATTTATTGTTGTATAAGTTCCTATTTACATATTTATTTGATTGGTTTTGAAAATCGTGCCAATAATTATTTCCGGCTAAAATGGTAAATATTTTTGTAATTAGTGGTAATTCAATTAAAGGTTGCCTAAAATTTCAAAAAAGTAATGTAATATTATTCACCATTAATTATATTACAAACTTAGATTTAAATCGAATCTGTAACCTTTTGAACTTAAATAATATACCGAATTGAAATTTCAAAGCACCATCGGACCAATAATCCTTGCGGGCACTATATGACCCATAATTGCTCACTGTTTATAGTTAATGTAGTTTCAAAGATGAAGAAGTAAATGTATATGCTCAGATACATATATAACTTACAGCTACTAACGTGAACGAAGACTAAAACGGAAAGATGGCGGAATTTTATCTCACGAACATTAGCATATTGTCTGAATGTGAGAATGTAAGTGACATGCTATTCAAATGAAGCGGCACAAAAATTATTTATGCTTTATGCCAAAAAATGTGCTTTTAACTACACAAAATGTCAATCATCAAAATATTTTATTCCTTTCGCGACCCCCACGACTAGTTTCGTTTTGTCTTCTTCAGGTGGGACTAATGGTAACTTATTTGACCGATTTTAAAACTGTTTTACAAAAATGATTATTATTAAGATATTTTTATATTTGAGATGACTGCTGACTTTACCTTACAATTTCCCATAAATAGGTTTATTCATGTCGGCCGCAGAGTAATGAATGATACATAATATTTTTTGTCATGTCTGCTACCGAAAAGTGCATGATACATAATATTTTTGTTCCTTTCTTTGGATGTGTATATTGAGCAAGCTCCATTCATAGAAATTTACATATTAGGGCAATTTTGTTCTAAATCTTATCGTAGAAAATTAACATAATATATCAGGTATGTAGATTTTTGTTCTTATTTTATCCTTAAAATTGATTCTAGCTTATCAGTATTACAGAATACAACAGTTATGTTCATACGGTTCAATATAGATAATATTTTTTCATTGCTATTTTTCTCAATTTCTTCTACAATGTTTGAATGTACGGTTAGTTTGAGGTCCTTTACATTTGAATAATATGGGATCACCATGAAAAATGTTTTTGTTGTCAAATTACATGTTTTATTTTCTGATGATACATTGATATTTGGTTCGTTTTGTTTAAGATTAAGTTTAAGGTATTCACTTCGTGGTTCAAGTAAATATGTTCTGTCTAGGTTTAATAGTTTTACCTTACAATTGTCTAGTATATTTTGTGGGTATCCTCTCTTTAAAAAATTTAGTATCATTGAGTTTATTTCAGCAACGAACTCGTCATTTTTACTAACGCGTATCCCTTGGCTATAAGGTAATGATTCAATTAATATGCCTAGGATGATTTGAATAGTAAGAAAGATATAAACTTTTCGACATTGGCTTCTTATATAAAGAAGTGACAATATCGTTGTTTTCTAATGTTACTTGTACATCTAAAAAATTGAACGTATTTGAACTTGCGTTAATGGTAAATCTAAGATATTTATGTTGAAAAGTTTCTATTTTCCATTGTTCAATATCATGGACATTAGTACGGTCAACTATTAGAAACCCATCGTCAATGAACCTGACGTTAAATACAATTTCTTCTATCTTCAACATTTCTTTAAGCTCATAGAAAGCCGTGATATTTGCTACTGTGACTGATGCAGCATTACCCATTTGTATACCTCTATTTTGTTTGTAGTAATGATTATCATATTTAACAAATGCATAATCTAGACTCAAATCTAAAATATTTTTTAAATGTTGAGTTGATATTTTATCAGTACTTGTATCAGGAAAATCATTGTAAGCTTCTACACAAAACTTTTTACAATGTTTGATGGATAAATTCGTATACATGCTATCTACATCGTATGTAATTAATTCGCATTTACGATTTTTGTATACACTATACACCGCCTATACACTTACAATGCCAATGAAGGGTACTTTCATGTAATCAAACAAAAATCTCCACAAAGAGGGTATCTTCTCCGGTGGCTTATTTTATTTATTATAGCCGTATGCTTCCTTGCCCGACTTGTCAAAGTAAACACCTACGTACAAAGAGCAAATGGAGACAATACAAGTCACTTATTTGAGCAAAGTTTGTGTTTCATGGCCTTTGGGATGTTTATGTGTTGTGCGGAATAATACCGTGTCCGTGGTTTATATCCGACGGAGCTCACGAACTTTCTGAATTCAGCCGTTAAATTGGAAACCAGTTTCCACCAAGGTCAACACTTTTTTTGAAGCATTCTAAAAATTATTATAAGTTTTATTAAATCTTTCAATCTTTTAATCAATAGACACAGTAATCCAAACGATATCAACTAAATTGAAGCTGGCGTTTGGTGTTGTACAATTATGCTACATTAGTTGCAAATATATCGTGGCTACTTGTGTCCCACTTTCTACAGCCTTCATTCCATCACTTCCTTTGAACTCAATGTGGATCATTGGTTTTATGCTACAGGATTGCAATCAAAAGCTGATGGGTTTATTTTAGGAAAGTTTAATTTGTTGGTGCAATTTATCAGGGAATTATTTTATTTGGGATATGATAGGATCGCAAGGATATTCTGTTACAACGGAAGTTTGTTTGTTTGTTTATTACAACTTAGGATCCCGCCCTGGGTTTTTCACCTAAGAGGTCATTGTCCCGATTTAAACAGACAAATCATTTTATTTTTGCAACACTTAACCTTGTGACTGGAACTTTATCATTAGACTTGATTCAGCGAACTCTGGGAAGGTAAATAATATGAGATGCTTAATGTTTGAATTTTTAAACAATTTTTGAATGAATTTAAAGTTGGAGTGTTTTTGGTTTTCAGGAGATTACAGAATCTGATATCCGACTTTATCTTGGAAAACTCAAAGTGGATGGATGCATTAGATAAAGAGATGGTAAAGTATCGATCTTGCCAGTTAACTGTTGAAAAATTCAATCAGGCTTCACGAACTACAATAGTAAAATTTCTTGTGGCTAGTGGGGGATCGCAAGTTGTTTCAGCTTATTTGCTAATTAGCCAGTCTTCACAGTCGCCATCAACAACATCATTTGAAATTCCTCCGTATTTGTATATTTTCTTTGTGACAGTAGCCGTCAATAGTATTTTAATTTGTTTAGGAATACATGGGTTTGCAGGGGATATACACCATGAGTCGAGTAAATGTTTAGAGTGCATGAAAAGTCTGGCCAAGAAACAAATGCGAAGTGATCGTCGACAGAGGATATATTTGGAAAGGGTTTTAAGATCCTGTCCACCAGAAAGGATTCGATTTGGGGCGGCTAACTATATCGAGAAAACGACCCCATTAGTATTTCAATTGTTTTGCTTGAATAGGGTTGTTGATTTACTGCTGGTTAGTGGGCGACGACAAACATAAATTAAAATTGAATAAAATAAAATATGTCGAGCTTCATCTTTTATACTATATTGGTTAATACTTTCAATAGTAAATCAATAATGCCAGCACATGTTTAAGTATTTACTACTCTCGGTATTTTAAATAAATGGTTGTAAGTATTTTTTCGGAATTCCTGGAAATTTCACAGAATTGCTGATGTACTTGTTGTAGCATTAATAAATTCATAGATTAAATTAAGTTAAAACAGGAATCTGGTGGGTCGATAATCATTAATAATTAAAGCCAAAGTTGGTTTTGGAGTAGATAAAATTTTCCTAGCAGTTAATTTTATATCCAATAAATAAATAAAGTATATCTGATTATATCCAACACAAAGCGCTACATCAGATTTGAGCATAATAAATTTTCCTAGGGTACGTTAATAAATTGGGTGTACGTATACCAAATATTGCATAAACAATGAAAAATATTTCCATTGTGTTAACGTGGACCTGCCAGTTGTTGTCTTTACTCGTTTTACTAGGTCAGCTTAACTTCATATAGCAATATCTGACAAGTTCGAAAGTTCATTGGCCATCATTCATGTGAGCTGTCTACTCTGGAAGTACATGTTTGTATTAGTTGCAACATCAGTTCGCTATCAAGCCAAATCTTGCTATGAATTCGTTGTCGATTTCTGGATATTTTCTCTCTTGTTGCAAAGAAAAAATTACGAGCGGAACGTTCACATCATTGCTATATCGTGGAATAATATTGGTATGCAATTTTTGCGTATCGGATATAATAGCATCTCGAGAATATTCTCAAGTTGCTGAAATACTAACGTTAACCATGTCACTGACTTTTAGTCATCGAGAATTGCGAACGTGTGTGAAGAATTTTATGTCATTTAAAAAATATTAGCGAACTGATTTAACATGATAATAATAATTAAACTGATTATAAAGGAGATTGGAAATAATAATTTGTCAGTCAAGCGGAGAACACAGGATGAATGCTCTTCAACCTAAAATATACGCATACATGTCATTTCAGATTACCATGGCAAAATTCAACACTGCATCGAGAACCACATTGACCAGTTTTATTTTAACAAGTGGAACAGGACAAATTACTGCCGCGTATCTTATTCTCATTAAATCATTAACATCAGTAGAGATATCACCTTCTATTTACGCCTTTTTCTGGGCAACATTTTTCCAAACCAAACTAATTTGTGTAGGAATTTATGGGTTTGCCGGCGACTTTCATAGCGAATCCTGTAAAAATCTGAGATATCTCAAGAGACTTGTAAACAATCGCAAACGATGACATCTGACAATGAATATATTTTGAAACATTAATTAGATCGATTTCTCGAAAAAAACTACAATTTGGCGCTGCAAACTACATCGAGAAAACTACACCACTTGCATTTCAAATCTTCTGTGGACTTATTGTTGCTAAGGAAGCAAAGTCACCAATAACCTGTAAATACGCAACAAATTAAACCAGCGTTAATATAAATAATAGATGGTATTCGCAAACATTTAGTTTACAAATAATGTATTCAAAAATGGCACAATCTTTTATTGATTATTATACACAATAAAACCAATTTTAATGCATTTAATTTGCATATATTATATTTGAACATATTGAAACCACAATTATTTATTTTAAGTTTATTTTTACATAGCTGTGAATTTATTTCCACTTCCTTGTGGTCAGTAGAACTCTAAATGTGCCACGAAATGCACCTCTAGAAAAAATGAGGAATGTTCCCTTGTTTATCACATACTGTGTACCATATGCAATCACTAGAGGTTTACATGACAATCGAAACCTGTGCATGTGCCTAGTCTCGTACCGAGAAACCCACAAATTACTACCTTTCCAACTTTGCAAAATGTTATGTCCACGTAAAAACAAGATCTTTCCTATCTGCAAAACACCTACCCAAATTCCATAAATCAAAATGGAACCCATTAGAAGAGGAGCTATTGCATGTGTCTCTAACTGTGACCCGTACCTAATCAGTGTAAAGTTCAAGTATATTCCTGTCAACATAAATGCCCCATTCCACAGTAAAAGATATGGCCCAAATATAGACATTACGTTTTTATGCAAAACTTGAAACGATCTAAAGACATGCCTCAAATTTGATGAGTCCCTTCTTAATGCCTCTATACTTCTATATTTCTTCTTGGTCAGGCCTAAACGTAATTCCCTTGTGTAGAACAAAATTACATAAAATCCGTAAATGACCACCGACCCAGTTAGAGTGAGTGCACCAACTAACCAGTATAGTACAATGTACGCTTCCAAAAGTAAAGCGCATATTTTCAAAGGAAGTCTCATATAAAATTTTGGAATTAAGGAGGAAATGGATAGAGCTTCTGTTGGATCCATAGATATGAAGATTAAAATGGCAAAGTAGTCCAAAAGAAGGCACCATCCCAGGAATATCAAAAAGCTGTCCAGGATCCTATTGAACCTGCACTTGTTTGGCATATGGTCAGGCATATACATTTCTAAAAAATGTATGCGTCGTTGAATATATCTTTTTTCAAAAATTTAAGATTTATAACATAATATGCACGGATATTATTTGCTTACCTTGGAGATATCTGAAAAAGCAAAGTACGCCGTTGGAAATTCGACAAAGATCTTTAGAGAAGCAGATGAAAACAGACATTACAATTGTAAGAAGGATAGCTGTAAATGCATACGGAAGCTTTACCTTGGAGATATCTGAAAAAGCAAAGTACGCCGTTGGAAATTCGACAAAGATCTTTAGAGAAGCAGATGAAAACAGACATTACAATTGTAAGAAGGATAGATATAAATGCATACGGAAGCAGTAAATTTATTTTCTCCAGATTTCGCTCCTGGTAATGAAGGCTAGCTTTCAAAATGGTTCCGAGAAACAGGACTAACGCGCCAAGTATATTTCGCATCATTTTATGTCGAAAAGAGTCATCGTTGTGGTAAGTAAGTAGGAGCTTTCTCTTGTCAAATTGTATCGGTGACACGTACAAAAGTCTTGACAGTTTATTGGCTCTGTGTATAATTCGGTATAGGCGTAAGCTGAACATTGCTCGTTTGGAAAAATATTCCACGGCTTTTACAAGTTTACTGATTTATAGCTTACAATAATCGTAGTGTTGTTTCAGAGGCAGTTTTGTGCTAGCGGTCTATTTTAATTTCCCAAAATTTACGTTGATTAAGAGCGGCACTTCTAGGTAGTAGAAACGCAAGTACTATTCTTATGCAGAATGACTAAAAAAGCTACTATTAAACGAAATAGAATTCTGGCGTCTTGAAATATGGTTACTCGTGATTCTGAATATGAAATTATAATGGAATTTCCATTGATGATATCAAATAATAGCCAACTCCAAACTGGAAATTGCCTAAAAATTCTAATTTATTAAAAAGTCAAATTCAATTTTTGAATTGTATTGTGTATAATTCGGTATAGGCGTAAGCTGAACATTGCTCGTTTGGAAAAATATTCCACGGTTTTTGAAATTTTACTGATTTATAGCTTACAATAGATTTATAGCTTGTGGTGTGGTTTCAGAGGCACTTTTGAATTGGCTCTCTTAAGTCTCAAAAATTAACGATGATTAAGAGTGGCACTTCCATGTAGTAGAAACGCAAGTACTATTCTTATGCACAATGACTAAAAAAGCTACTATTAAACGAAATAGAATTCTGGCGTCTTAAAATAGGGTTACTCGTGATATTAAATATGAAAATATAATGGAATTTCCATTGATGATATCAAATAATAGCCAACTCCAAACTGGAAATTGCCTAAAAATTCTAATTTATTAAAAAGTCAAATTCAATTTTTGTAATGTATCTTATAAATAGATTTTGTAAAGAATTTAATTAGTATTCAGTCCATACAATTAAAATGTACCTATTTATTAGCAATGGAGCAAACTTTTATCATCTGCACGCATCAAATCTGGAATTAGTTTTCTTTAAGTAGTAGTATGACATTCCTGTCTGTCAATCAATGACTTAAAAGATTTGATGGTTTATTCTTCCCTAACTGTAAACAATTTCCAATGAATATTCCTTGTTCGATTGAGTATTCGCAAATTAGCTTCAAATTTCTTTTGGAAAAGTTTATAGTTCAAAATTAGAAATCAGACATTCGCTTAGACCATGGTTATCATCCAAATCATCTGAACTTGCAGATCCTAATTTGTTTATTGTGAATAAAGACACACTGTATATATTATTTCAAGGTGTACGGATATAAATTTAATAATTTACATTTAACTCACTACATTAAGATTTATTTAATAAATTCATAGTTTCCAAAAATATGCTCTGGATTAAATTTATTATATGCTTTTAATGCGAGATATGGTTTTTGGTAACTAATTAATAAGCCATTGTAACTCTTAATAGAATTGAATGGAAAAAATTTTATCACCCTACTATTTTTTGTTTTTGATTATGGAAGTAATTAGCCAAAAGTTTGAAAAGGGATAAATTAAACCGAGGAAAAATTTATCTTTCCAATTTCACTTTCTAAATAAGGTTTTCTTCTAATTGCAAAAAGTGCAAAAGCAGTATACATGGAAATATTACCATTATTCAATTTGAACATATTTTATATGGATGCATGGAGGCAGCAATACTGGAATAATGTTAGCTTCTAAGGCTTTATCCAAATAATC
>JAHZMV010004792.1:0-10554 GCA_027743765.1 Coecobrya sp. COE2 | reverse complement strand
AATTCTGTAACGTTGTCGGGTTGCAGCTGACATTGTGTTTGGGTCAATTTAATTCAAATAAATTTTTGCCGATTTTGAAAGTTTTGAAAGCAACCCGTTGTCAAGTTTTTTTGTTTAGATCAAGAATCTGGTTTCAGAATTTGAAAATTCTGTACCGTTTTGGAATTACAGCTGACATTGTGTTTCGGCCAATAAAAGTCATAAATTTTTGTATATTTTAAAAGCCTTTAAAGCATCATCTAATCCATCGTTTTATGTAGATCAAGAATCTGGTCTTAAAATTTAAAGATTCGTAAAGGTTTTTGAGATATTGCAGCTTTTTAGTTTGGGGTTAGTTGGGAAATGTTACAAATTTAGCCTTTCCGAAACTTATAAGGACGTTAATAATGTAATTTTATCCGTAGATCATGAATCTGGCGTCGGATTGTTACTAAAATTAATACTTTTTGAATAAATTAGTTTTCGCGCCAAACCTTTTTTGTTTTCAAAAAATTTAGTAAAGTTAAAAAGGACCGTCCTTTGGATTGACCTTTTGTATATTCACACCAAATTTCAGCTTCCTAGGTCAAAAATTGTGACGTACAGAGTTGACAAACTCTTTGGGGTAAAAGGTTGGGGTAAAAGGTCTCCATATCTACTAAGGGGTTAGAACTAGAGGGCTGAAATTTTGGGAATTTACTTTCCTTATGACCCCTAATCACTGTGCAAAATTTGGGCGAAATCGAAAATGTTGACTGACAGACCCTTCCGCTTTGGGAAATAGTAACTATAGATTATATTTTATAAACCTGGTCGAGAAGGATCATTTAATCACGGTGTTTAAGAATTGGATAAATAAAATCTCAACTGAAAATTCTCAGAAGGTAGCAATGGTTAAATTCTGCACTCTGCAGAATAAAAAATGTTCTAAACAGAACCTTGACATTGTAGTAATGTAAGAATAAGACGATACTTGTTTCATAATAATTTTGATATCTCCTTACTTTTATCTTCAGATGTCTGTTTACTTGAATATATCAAGGAGTGGATTTCAGTTTCTTTTATTTTTTGCAAAATTAACAACATTTTGTAAGAAGGAACATAAATACTATAATGGCTAATCATATTTTAATTTCACTTTTACAAAATATTTATTTAGATTAGTAAAAATCAGACTTTGAAAGGAATAAACATTGGTGATCTAAAATATGATTCAGCATAGTAGTGAATAAAAATTAATAGTTACTCTAATTTTTATTTGCAGCAAAACTTAGTCCGTAGAGTTCTACCATATCTGTCGTGAACAAACCCTTCAGATGGTAGATGAAAACATTTGTGGTGTTGAATTGCTACAGCGACTTGCAATATTTCTAAGGATGGAGGTTGTTAATAATGGGTAAGGTTGACTTCATTAAAATCCGAATAAATTTTTGACTAAAAGTTCTTTATTTGCCCATTCTGAATTATGATTACTGCCAAAAATCAAGACTATTTAAGTTTGGGGTAAAACAAGGGAATAATAGTTGCTTCCAGAGTGCAACCAAAGTTGTATATATCTTCGAAATGATTTCTTTAGAAGCACTTATTATTTTATATTTCGTTAACTTGTTAGTGAACAAAAATCAATATCAAGTACAACTGATAAAATCTTGAAAAAAATTTTGTCAGTCCTTACAAATTAAATTATTTTTTATGGATCAGAGCTCTCTACAATTCTCGGGTTTTAAATTGGTTATTGTACAAGAGATCGCCGTATATCTAGTAAAGTTTGAAAGGGAAACAGCCGATATTATTCACGTAACGTTTTATATACAAAATCAACATAGATGTAAGGGATATGCAACTTTTTGACAGAATCCGATATTGAAAAGTGCCCCTGCTTTAGTAATAGTAATTGTTTGACTTTATGAGTCAGTTCTGAAGTATTTAATGATATTTATTCGTTGCAAGTACTCGATTTCTATTATTATATATTTAATATAATTCAGTACGAATTTCAATATCTTTAAACGAATTGAAAATGCGTGATTTGAGGCAAGGGTACACGGTGTACGTTGTCAGATATTCAAAAATTAGGGGGCCGTCCATCAAAACGTCCATATTTGGGTGGGAACACAAATTTAAATAATTACACTTTTGGGTTATGGTGTTTGGGAACTGGGGGAGTTCAACTAATACGTTTTGGATTTTTAACACATCACATCACCTAGGGAGGGTCCTGCATGATTTTGAAGCATCTGTATCCATAGGCGCAAGAACAGTTAATGTGACAAAATATTTAAGATTGATTGTGTGTATATTCTGTTAAATTTTACCTGAATAATTCTTAATCTCATAGAGCCCTCCCTAGGTGATGGTTTATCGATTACTGAAAAGATATTCCAAAAATATCAAACCGTTATCGAATTAGAACAATCAGAGTAAGAATAAAAGACGCATTGTATGGACTTCATAAATGTTGACTTTTGACCTCTACTGCTTAGACGCATCGTGTAATTTTTCAATCAAATTTGTTTCCCCATTAGGGCAATTGTCTGAACAATGTCTGTGCAAAGTCCCATTGAATTCTTTTAAAGTATGCCGGAATAAATGCGTGCCCTTTGAGGTTTCATTTTTGTGTCAAATTACTCCGTAGTCTCAATATGCCCCATAATTTAAAAAATTCAAAAAACTATCTTGCTTAATTTGTTATGAGGAATACGATGCTTCTATCAGTTTTTAACTTTAATTGGTCGTTACAATTGTTCTCTGAGAAGCCATGGAGTTTCTCATGTGTGTTGAAATGAATCCTGCTTATTCTTTTAGGAAAAATGCAAGGAAGCTTTCAAAGATGAAACTAAAATACCAAAATATAATTTGGAAATTTCATTTGTTGATTGGTAAGTAAACATACCTCTTAAGTTTAAAATCACCAATCTAAAATACTTAATAAATTTAACCTTTCGATTAATTTAAAAAGATCACTTCGTTAAAAGTATTGTTGACGTTGAATGCTATGGGAAAAGGATAATGCTTAAATTATACTTTATAAACTATCAAAACAGTGCAACAGGGTTTATAGTGTACGATTTGAGCAACCTTGTTGTCAAACAACAAGTACAACAGATCTTTATTACAGCAGGTTCGTCATCGACAAATAATTTGTTTGAAAAGTAAATTGCGATAGGAATACGCAAACTAAAAACAGGAAAAATTTGTAAATACATAGGTTTACTGGGTAGCTGGCAATCATAAGTAAACAAATTTATTTATGCACCTTGGCCGATTCAGTAGCGATTTTGCAAACTTTATAACCGGAATGAGCAGGTGTTGCAAAAATGAATCTGTAAAATAACATTTGAGGAATTTGCGGTCACTACCCATGAAAAACGCTTAGACAAAAAAATGACGGGAGTATCTTAAAATGACGAGAATGTTTAGCAAAAAATCAGGTTTACCAAATGTTTAGCTCAATTGAAAGGCTTTCTCGAGAAAGAAGTAAATACTACGAAAGAAAGAAGAAGTGTGCGATTATTGAATCAAAATCTAATTGCGAAACATTATAATAATAAAAGTAATAAATTCTACATTTCAAGAAGAATGTTTTAAAGGCCACATCATCAAGCTGCCTAGGTATGTTTACTTTTTCAAAGCAAAACCTCATTTATAATTAACATTGATTGATCTTAAATTAATTATTATTAAGCTTACAAGTAAAGAGGTTTGTTAGTAAAGAGGTTATAGCGTGGGTTACTAGCTAAAATGTAAGTCAACGGTTCCAACATTTTCTTGGAAATTATTTTGAAATTGACTGTAGCGAATTCTTTGTATTACCTTCCCAGTCTTTCCTCGATGAATGGATCTCATCTGTATTTGCTTCAATAGATAAACTCCAGTTAGCCATTTATAACAAAGTTTGAACTAAGGTGTGCACAACAAACCCATTTTAATAATTCGATTTATAAAAACATGGATTTTACAGTTGCTTAAATATTTTAAGCATCTTTCAACCTGAAGCATACGATCGGCAACTTACAAAAATTTTATTGTTATAAATTACGTAAAAACTTGTACTTTTTTCCTCTAATTGGCATAACACAAATGTGTCAAATAAACGCCAAAAATGTTTTCATCAATCTAAAACCCATACGACGAATTTGAAGATCAATTAATATTTGTGATATTTGATACCACTTCCACCTGAGTAGGCTGAAAATTATACTTTTCGTTTTTAATGATAAACTGTTCAAAAGCAGAGCATTTCTATGTTGTTGGACTAAATTTGTCAGACATTCATAAATATTTTTAAACATTTTCTTACAAGACCATTAGCAATTTAAACATGTCAAATGGACCGATATTTAAAAGATTGGAACTAAATTACCTTAACTTACTAATTACAGGGCAAAATTTGATAACATCTAATTGGTAGATATTCGATTATACTTTTAATGCAGAGATATCTGTGTCAGGATTGATCATTTAAAAAAGTTGAAGAAATCTTTAGCAATCCGGTTTGCGATATAATCTATTAATCCCGCTTTAATTTTAAGGCATTACTACAATTAAGAAATTATTTCAATTACTTTTAGGAGCAAAGTATTTATATTAGAATTAAAGATATTCACAATAAAGAACTTTTAAACCCAATTGATAATTTTTTTAAATTGATAAATAACATCACTAACCATATCTTACCTAAATTTAGTTTAGGTACTTTGCACTTGTATAACAGGTTAGTGGCGTCTTGTATTAATATACATTTTGAACTTTTCGAACTATCGGTTCGCAAGGGGATATAGAATAGGGTTCGGCTGATAATTTAAATTTTGACGACCATTGAGTGTTTACTGGGGCACTCAGGGACTGCTCAAAAAAGCCGCCCATGTATTTTAAATGGAGAAATCCATGGGCCAGTGACTTCACTAGCTCAAAGTACGCCCCCGCAAATTCAGGCGTCCTCGATCGGCCACGGGTTGATCGATTTTTAAAAAAATCTATGGAGTATCAAACCTTCGAAACCTTTTAAATAAATGCAAGGGTTCCATCGGTTTTAGTGCTTTTTACTTTTCCAATATTAGCATATACTAAAAAAGATTCAGGTCCCTACTACTGTCGAGTGGCTGGTTTTGTTAAAGGAAAAGTTTATTTTTAACAAACCTGCTTTCCGCTTAAAGAATCTCTGATATTAATAGATGTATGCAAATATTAATAGATGATGTCGCATAATCATTCCCAAACTATTTAACACTTGACACTTTTGGTGTGGACAACCTGCGGATCTGATGTAATATAGAAGTTCTCTAAGTATCAAATTTCATTGAGTGGAGTCATATTTACACAAAAATTCGTCAACCATTTATCGTTTTTGTACAATCGTATTCATAATAATACTTCAATAACTCCATCCACAGATGACATATAACACCAAACTATTTCGCTTAAAGAAACTATGTATATTTACATATAATATAAAACTTAATAATATTATACCAATTACACCCTATCATTACGAATGTTTCTGTTAATCCACCAATTATTAACTGTTGAAAGGGTAAAGGGTTATTAGTTTCTAAAAACTTAAAGTTTAGATAAAACTGCCACCGGCTGCCAATAACCACGGATTCCACAAACAAATTGTGAAAGATTTACTTTCATCTATCTAAAATAAAAGACATTTTCCCAAAGCAAAATTTCTGGCTTTAAGAGATCATCATCTCACATTTTCCAACTGACTCAACATGCCTCAAACAATAATTAAAATTTTAGGTTAAATGACTCAAATTTAAAACTAATTAAATACTCATTTGATTTCCAACATTATATGTAACACATAAAATGCTTAGTTAAAGCAACCTCTAAACAACATTATCTGAGCTACTACTCCTCCGGTCCTTCTACGGAACAGAAAAACCATAAAGTTTAAAGAAATGTGCAATTTGAACGTCTGTTTTACAATAAGAGGAACAAGTCAATATATTATATAGAACCGATTTGTTGGGTAATTTGTGCAGCGATTGGTTTTATTTGTTTAATTTTAAATATTATGATGTGTGATGATGATATAAAACTATTTAAAATAAAAGCATTAAAATGCTAACACAACAACAAATATTATTGTTCGCATTTTAGATCACCAATATTTGTATTTTGGGCATTTTGCAAATTTTTTAGGTTTGTTCTCCATGACATGCTTCTCGTGATGAATTACTTACAAGTAATAAGAGGAAATTGAATTGAAACAAATTGAATCTATTACACGTAATAAGAATTTTTAAATAATAAGAGGATATTTGGAAATCACATTAAATTGATTTTAAGCAAAAACTATCGTTTAATCATTTAATTACAATGAATTATAAATTCCATTTCAGGAGGCGTGCGTAAGATCCGCCCTAAATTGTTCAATCAGTATGACCTGTTGAAAACGCTTTTGGTGTTCATTTGGGGTCGGGAAAACTGGCGCAGCGGATAACTGGCAAAGGTGGACAACTGGTATTCGGACAAGTGGCAAGCGGACAACTGGCACCCGGACATCTGGCGCAGCCGACCCCCTAGACCCGACAACAGATACCCGCTTTACATATATTAAACAGTAAATATATTAGCAGAATTGAGAGAATCGAGTGGGTTATTATAAATTTTGTTGGCTCATGTAACGTCATGATTTCATGACATTGCTATCACAAGACAGACTGATATTCTAAACGAATGATTAGTAATAAAATTATCATGAGAATGCCATTATTTTATTTTATTAATACCATTATTTTTATTTTCCCCTAATTTGACTTAAAAGTAAAAAATACTTGAATACGATGTTCCTTTCCTTTATACGCTACTCATTTACTTATTAATTATACTCTACTCAATAATTAAACCTATGTTATATGAATTGCTACTATGAAAACATTTCTTTCTTTTCTTTTATGATTCCACAATTGTTTTTGACCATATTTTCAATGCTGTACTAAACAATTAGCTTATAAGACTTTTCTCTATAATTGTAAATGACCAAAACCGTAAACGTCTGAATTTATAACTATTTTTCATTATTAATCCTAAATAATTATTATTGTGCAATATCCCCTTGTGACTAAATATAAGAATATGCCTAAAAATGTCATTATGTGTAATTTACCTTTCGAGGGTACATGTGACAATAAATCAAATTTATTATTATTATTATTTGGGCGTGAATCCAATCCTTTCTTCCATGCCATCGTTTTTGTTCATTGTATTTGGGATTAATTGAATCCAGAATTTTTCCTATGCCTTCCTACTAATTATGAAATGCTATGCATTAAGGAATGCTTTTAAAAAATTACTTACAATATATTCGATAGTTCCTTAATTAAACGGTCGTAGGGTATTCGAAAAAAGACGTAATAAATAAACAAAATATCTTCAAAGTATTATTTATTTATTATTTATTCTACACAAACAGCACCCCATCCTGGGCTGTTACGCTGTTTGGAATTAGTTCATTTATACAGAGGTCATATATATGTATACGTTCATCTCATTATTCTAATACATTATTAATGTTAAGGTTATTCATTATATAAACGTCTGACATCATTAATTACATCATCAATACAAGATAAGTCACAACCACATTCTTCATTACTAATTCTTTGATTAATTATAAAATTCTTAACATCATGTTTAAATTTAGGCATTGTTAAAGTGTTACACATTTCATCAGGTAACTTAATCCATTTCTTTGTGCATATATATTGTAGATAATTTTCACATTCCTTTTCAGTTACGCATTCTTTTGCATTACTTCTAGTATTTATTTTTACAATTGCACTATTTACAATAATATTATTGTCAGAAAAGATTGGGCTTTCAGATGCACTACTACCCGCTATACTGTGACTTTGAACACCGGAGATATGATTTTTTGAATTTGGAAACACATAAAAATTTAAGCATGGCAAAATCGGTTTTTGTGATAGCATTTATATACAAGAATATTTTGAACTACGGTTTTTTGCATTTAATAGAGCATTCATTTCTCTACTTGGAACATGACATTATTTTGTTATAGCAGTCTATGTCTATAAACTAGGGCACCTTATTGTTTGACCGAGAATGCAAAAAAGTAGATCTTATTTTTTTATTTGGTTATGAAATATGGATATTGTATACGAATTATGAGGTTATATGGGTCATGACCCAATTAATAGCAAATTATCATTGCAAAATTTCAGTCCCGCATATTGTTGTATTACAGAGTTATAACGATTTATCTGTCTTTTCCCACCCTTTTTGAGGTGCGCACAGCCATAGCTTCCCACATGAGAGCAGAGACCTGAAACTTTACACAGGGTGTTTTCTCATGGGATGCTACTAGGATAACATCAAATCATCCAAATCTGCTACCTTCGTGTGCAAAGGTGGTCACGGGCTCAAAATGTTGCTCTATATGTAACATGTTTTAAGACACACCGTAATAATGTGTGGTTTCCATTCGTTAAAATAATGTTGTTTATTGTAATATATTCTATTATCAGCAACATTAGAAATTTATAAGTTCAAGTTGAATTGTTTTCTTGGAAGAGAACGGGATACATGTTCGTCCATTTAAACTTCCATATATGTATTTGGTTTAATTATACCGTTTTCCGTCCATTCGTATCGACACAGTAATTGACAATTCAACTTCTAGTCTTCAAACACCATGTATCAAAAACACCTTACAAATTATAGTCTACAAATCACGTGGTATTGATGTCATGTAGAGTATTTCAAGGCTTTGCCTTTACAATGACTTTTTAAATGTTGTATTCCATAGTATTAGAAAATTGATTCGTATCAACGTTTGGGAGCACCATGCATCTATGTACGTAAATTTTGCTAACGTTCTCTACAGAAATAGGGTTTTGGTGTTGAATTGAAACTTCAATTGGTCAATCAGTAACGTCATTCGACCTATCACACTGTCTGTTCGTTTAATGGCTAACATGGTAGCAGGTCATTTATTAATAACTTTACTAGGTAACCAAACGGCGGTAGCAGCTAATATTATTTTAGCAAGCCTTATTATTACACAAATTTTGTTACTTACTTTAGAAAGAGCGGTTGCTATTATTCAGTCTTATGTATTCGCCGTTCTTACTACTCTTTACTCAAGAGAAATTACATCTCATTAATTATGATAATTAAAAGTAACCACGCTTTCCATTTAGTCGACCAAAGCCCATGACCTCTTACAGGTGCCATTGGAGCGCTAATACTAACAACAGGAATTGTTAAGTGATTCCATTTATTTAACCCCCAGCTTTTTTTATTTGGTCTTTTAATTCTAGGATTAACCTGCATTCAATGATGGCGAGATATCAGACGAGAAAGAACATTTCAAGGACTTCACACCTTTATTGTAGCCAAGGGGATGCGGTGAGGAATAATCTTGTTTATTACATCAGAAGTGTTATTTTTCTTTTCCTTTTTTTGGGCATTTTTTCATAGAAGACTTGCCCCCACTATAGAGATTGGGCTTCAATGTCCCCCTTCGGGCATTTACCCATTCAACCCCTTACAAGTGCCGCTTCTTAATACAATTATCCTTCTAGCGTCTGGTGTAACTGTAACTTGAGCCCATCATGGTTTAATGGAAAATAAATTTTCACAATTGATTGTTACTTGGTTACTTGATTGGATTGATTATTACTGTCGCCCTGGGTATTTATTTTACTTCTCTTCAAGCAATAGAATACTGAGAAGCAAGCTTCACTCTAGCTGATTCCTGCTATGGATCAACCTTCTTCGTTGCTACTGGATTCCATGGACTTCATGTTATTATTGGGACGACATTCCTTTTAGTATGTTTCTTCCGGCACAGAGGCTGCCACTTTTCTAAAAACCACCATTTTGGTTTTAAAGCTGCCGCATGATACTGACATTTTGTAGACGTAGTATGATTATTCCTTTATATATCTATTTACTGATGAGGTAGTTACATTTTTATTATATAAGTATATTTGACTTCCAATCAAAAGGGCCATTTATGGAAAGTGTAATAATTATCATTTTTACATTATCATTCTTCCTGTCTATAATTCTTATTTTTGTTAACTCACTAATCGCAAAAAAATCATTTTTCGACCGAGAAAAGCCCTCTCCATTTGAATGCGGATTTGATCCTAAAAGATCAGCTCGTATTCCATTTTCCCTTCGCTTCAACTTAATCGCCTTAATTTTTCTTATCTTCGATGTAGAAATTACATTAATTCTTCATATCCCCATTTTGATGACTCTTATAAATTCAATAAAATTAATTATTATCTCTGTTTTCTTTATCTTTAATTTAGTGCTGGGAACCTTGCATGAATGAAATGAAGGGGCCCTGCCATGAGATCGATAGGATTATAGTTAATTATAACATCTGGGTTGCATTCAGAAAGTACCGTTAGGTTTTTCTTAAGAAAGAAGCGAAAATTTTGCTTTCAGTTTCGACCTGAATCTTGGTATAAACCCTCTCTTTTAAATGAAATCAAAAAAGCGATTTATCGTTGTTAATGATACTTAGGTTAACACCCATTTAAAGAGAAAAGAGGATCAAAAATAAGCTGCTAACTTAGTTTTTTG
>JAHZMV010004791.1:0-28332 GCA_027743765.1 Coecobrya sp. COE2 | reverse complement strand
AAGTATTATACTGCTATATATAACAATTCTGCTCTAGTAACAATAAGAGACAAAGAGAAAGTTGTCTGCAGAAAGTATCTTTTTTTCAAAATGCCATTGCCATTTTGAGCATATTTATTTCCCTAGAAAGTGGGGCCCATTCTACTCGGAATAATACCTACATCTTTGCATCTCTTGCTGCACAGACAGTGGGCATAACTCCTTGAGCTGCCTTATTGTTTCCAGTAACAAAACAAATAGGAAAAACGTTGTTGTACAAGTGGATAATAAACATAAGTATTCAACAAAATAAGAAAGAAACTCAGACAGAAAACTGGGTGGAAAAAGCACTTTTCTGCGTGGGTCCTATATGCTGGTCTGCCTTGTTTGAAAATGGAACTCGTGATTTGTGACATGACATGACGTAAAGCAACAGTGACATAACCTTCCAAAATAATTATATGCTTACAACGACAGTGACTCTTGAACCGGGAAAAAGTAAAATATCCTTCTCGGGTTTGATTACAGACTCCTCCCTCCTCTTTGTATTTTACGGAACCTACAATTTCTTTCGTTGTCTATTATTCTACTTTATTTGCAAAGTTTCTGATGTTTTAGATTTAAATAAAATAAAATGCATGGTCCACATTTCAGTGTACGTAGTATTTCAATCCGATTCAAGTACTGAGGAATACATTATACCCCTTTTCATTCACACACACCGGCAGGAACAAGTGAAGCAATAAGCAAAAATTGACTTTGTGATGCTGTTATTTCATTGTGAGAAAATATCGTTTTCCTTGATTAAAATGAAATCCCTCCAAATACGCCATCGTCCGTCAACCGAACCCAATCTTATTAACAGTTTGCTGTAGACATTAGACAGTGAAACATTGCATTATTGCGTTTTCACAAAACAGCGTAAAACATAGCAGTGTGAATGTGTGAGTTTGAGAGGGATAAGTGTGTTACATCACATAGCTTATGTGCACGTCAGTTATCCTACCAAAATAAATATCTCGAATGAATATTAATATTCACTTATGTATTTCGTTTCATAATGAATTTGCAACTATGTAGTTTGCTTTGCAGTCTCCTAACGTGCTGTATTTATTAATGAGTCAAGTGAAACAGTTGACAGCGAGATTTATATCCACGGTTTAATAGCACAAATGTGTGGAAAAATTTACATCGTACCACAATGTAAGCAACCTTTGACCTCAAGTTCCACTCAGTATGGAATTTTGGGTTTACAATAGTTTGAAAAGGGATAACCTTAAACCTAACAACAACATGTAAGTTTCCTGGCTAAAAATTGTATTTCCACGTCATGGTCAGCTTATTCCTTTAGGGCTTCTTCCTTTTGTACAAACATAATATACGAAAACTTAAGATTGCCATTCTTTTGGGAAAACTTTTTTTTCAGCTTTCTAGAACTCCAGTGTGTAATTCCTCGGTCGGTCCAGTAGGTTATCAAGTAGTTTGGGGCATATCGCATCCAACGAACTAACTTGCCTTTTATATAATAACTTCATTTATACGAGTTTTGTTAGTCCATTAATTTTCCATGCACCAACATAGTATTATACTGAACCCTGAGCACTGGCAAGGCCAATGCAGAGACAATGCACAAATTAAAATAAATGTACATGTTTTCTGGATCACAGCTTAATAAAATGTTGATTATGAACATGAACACACGAGAGAAGATCATAAAGTTCATTAATTCAGAGTACAACTTTTAGCTAACATGTGCATATTCCGCTTTCGAAACCAAGTCATTTTCTCCACTGTAAGCAATCCAAAAACTTATTTTTATCAACAGTTCCTACATTACTTGTGCAATTTCAAGTCGCAAATCATGAACGAACTTCATGTATTTTTTCTATGCCCTTACCACTTTCGCTCTTTTCTCATGCTAATGTTTGCAAAATAATTGTAATAACGGTAAAGTTGAAGAAAGTCACTGGAAATCTAATAGGTTATGACGACAAAACTTTTCTGGCAGCAGAAAATGGATGATGTGTTCTATAAACATCTTGTTTCAGCTTATTCGTTAACACATCATTTAATATGCATGGAGTACTTGTCTTGTTCCCTAAAATTATTTGAATTGTTCAACACGGCCATGACTGTAATTATGAGAATACAATTAATGGACATATCTAAAATGTTGAGCTACCTTTCTCATACTATAAAAGTTTAGCAAGCCCTCCTGTTGGAAAAAGTAAAACTGTTTCATTTATTGTCACGTCGTCTGCTCCTGTAGGTACATTTGTTCAGCTACAATACAGCTTTTGTCCGTCTCTTGGGGTGGCATATTGTTCTGCGACTCTGTAACTTTTTTTCGCCAAAACGGAAACCCAGTTGTAAGGAAAGGGTAAAATGTATTCCAAGGACAACCAAACATTAGGTACTAAATATGCATACAATCGGTTTTGCAAAATAATCTGACACTTTGTGATTCCTCAAAATGCATCACAATTGCAATGCTCTGGTATTGCAGATGCATTGAAATGGTGATGCTTCCTTATTATGTAGAAATTGTAATTGTATTGGCACACAAGGACAATCCATTTTTGATTTTGATCATGGAAAGACAGCAACCACTAAAATCCAGAAGTCAAACCTGGTAGACACCTTTATTTACTTATTATTATTGTTGTTAGCTTGGCAAAGAGTAAGTTTCTCTGCTCTGCAGTTGAAGTTGTAGATGGTGGTACAGCTGCCAAACACAACAAGATTTTTTATGAGGGTATATAAAAGGGTTTTATGGCGTTACCAGATTTTTCTTTGATATAGATTTTGCATGACAGGTGGAATTGGAAAATTGCCGAAAATATAGAGCTAGTTGCTAGACCTCTTCTGTCTCTCTGAGGAAATTTCCTCATCATAAAATAGAAAGGACTGACTGTGTCAGACGAATATTATGATCCGTTTTGTATGATATAGATTTGGTAGTGGTGTAGTGCGCTTGCCATTTCCCAACGCAAGAAACATATTTGCATAAATAACACATTGAGATTATTCAAGTGTTGGAGCCTAAAAAGCGCTTATTTCATTTGATGAAGTGTTGTTCGTATAGGAAATAGGAAACTTTTTCTGTGCAATGGCACGTTTGTCGATATAAAAAGTGTCATATATATTTGGTAATTTGGCTGTTGAAATAAATTAGCTCCATATACACCATTTATATTTATAATCATATTTACCACTACTTTGTATGTATATTGTTATGAGCCAGGATACAGCATCTAAAAGACATACGAAGATGTTGGCGTTCATTATTGTCACTGTATATAAAACACTAGGAATGACTCTCTGAAAAACTTTTATTGCCGTTACAAAACACATGCAAACAAAAAATTCACACGTTCTTTTCATTTCCTTTCCTCTCTTTTACTATACAGTTCCCACTTTCAATACTAATTCCAACTTCCAACTGAAGACCCAGTTAGACATGTATAAATGTATATATGTTTTCCATTTGTATTTTATGTCAAATCATATTAACTATCACAACATACATAAGACGTTGGAAGCAGGTCATGGTGCTAAAACAAAAATTTGCATATAAATAATATGATTTATACCTTAGCTCGTAAAGAAAACTAGCTGTCACTTCTGCTTTCTTTAAGAATTCAAAGAATGTCAGTAGAAACGCTCAACATATTATGATATCTATTCCTTGCATTCTTTTAGGTCTTCGCTCACATACAACTTCAATTTCGATTCGGTTCTTGAGAAAAAAAGTGATCATGAGTTTTTCATCATATTTATTCTAAGGTTGACTGTCATTTCCTTCTCGTCGTCTGGTGATGATTTCACAGTAAGAGAAAAAAAAATCAATAGAATCAGGTTATATATCTGCTGGAGCTATAGAGTTTTCTGTCTATTTGAGCACACCTATTCAATCAACGTTTTTATTTTAGCAAACGAATAACAATCAACGACTGCATATGTTCATTGACAACTTTTTTGCGTGGGTTCATCTAGTAAACAATGCTAGAAGGATGACTACTAACAATTCTAGATAATCTATTTTATCATTTTCCGCGACGCGGCCATACATACTTAATACATTATTTACATTTTCCATAAACACCGACTGAAAAATGGGTTGAAGACGAAACTACCTTTCGTTCACATTTAATTTTCTTAGAAATTGAATTCACATGGTTTACATGTGTGTGTAGGAACCATGTAGGAACATATTATGCTAGAATACACAGCAGTCTATTAGATGTTCAATATTTCAGTGTTATACTTTAGTATGGAGTTCAATTTCGGGAAAATAAGAAAACTGACTTTCACCGTACATCATGCGTGGATTGACGCTTCATTTTTTTCAATTGTGAAATAAATTCACTGTAAAAAGCTCACACATAACATATCTGCAGTACAATGATGCATAGAAAGGAGAGGCAAGTGAAGCAACTCGAGAAGATTTGCGCTTGACGATCACAAATAGAAGCTAAACTCATGCGGCTTGTTATTTAGGACCAAAGGCTCAGCAAGCATTGTGTCAATAGTAGTACATTTTTTTAAGTCGTTGAAAAAACATGTCCTGCGATCGAATGTGTGTATGGAAATGAAGAGCACACAATAAACAGTCCCTTTGTCCCATTTTTCTAAAGGATTGCGATGAACATGTAAAAAAACATTTTCTTTTGCACAATAGTTGCCTCCTTTGATCTGTAAAAAGTCAAAAGAAGTATTCAAATACCCATGTGGACTTCGTGCATGAATATAGTGTAGGGATAAGGATATATGGAAGCTAGCTTGTTTGGTAGTTCTAATGGTACAGCCAACTGCATGATGGTGACAGGTTTGCTGGATAGTGTTTTTAAAAGTCGGCTTAGTTGAATGTGAATTCAAATATTCACACAATCGTTGATTGATGATGATCAGTGTGGATTTCTAAATGATCTTTCGGCATATGTTTTATGTTTAACATAGCCTTCGCAAGGGCACCTTACAGGTGCTATTCATTGTACTAACCCGAAGAAATATACAAATATTCAAACTATTTACAACTTTAAATTGTTATTCTGTCGGTTAGATGGTTATAAATAACCAAAGAATTACAAATCACTGTTTGTAAATACAGTTAACAACATTGCATTGATATATAGCTATTGGACTGCCTGAAAGAGACAAATCTATCGTGAAAATTGATAAAAATTTACAACGACCGTTATCGCCATTACAATGAATGTATATACAGGAAGAGAATGGGTTCAAACGAGAGAAATAGGTAGGAGTATTCTTTATTCTTTCATTGAGACTTCTTTTTGAAGTTTTCCGTTACCAATCGCTGTATATCCTCTTCCTGCAAAATTGAAATAGAGTGAAAAGGGACAAGGGAAGTGTAAACTACACAACAATCTACGGACTGGTTAACATCCATCACGCACACGGCTTGTTTGAGAGCAACCACTTTCCAGATAGGTGAAGGTAACAAGTCACAAGTAGGTTGTATGTATATAGGTTGACATTTCCCTACACTGCAGTAATCATATATTTGAAAAAATTGAAATATTGCAGACACGAACACAGAATCGCATGGAAAGTTCTGATATGAAAAATGTTTTTGTGTTGTACGTAATGTCGGGATTTTTTATGTAGCAATGGTTCAAGAGCGCTTTCTATTAACATTCGTTTCTCTTTGATACTAAACTGTTAAAGATTTCCTGTAAAGCCAGGTGATATTTTTGAGAAAAAATATTCTTCTGTGTATCGGCTTTGATGGAAATAGAAAACCTTGTTTGTAAGCCGTCTTCCCTCATCGTGGGGCGTATTGAGATGACCTTGAAGTTTCCCGTAGTGTTCTGTGTTTATTTTTTTTGAAAAAAATTGAAATATTGCAGACACGAGCACAGAATCGCATGGAAAGTTCTGATATGAAAAATGTTTTTGTGTTGTACGTAATGTCGGGATTTTTTATGTAGCAATGGTTCAATAGCGCTTTCTATTAACATTCGTTTCTCTTTGATACTAAACTGTTAAAAATTTCCTGTAAAGCCAGGTGATATTTTGAGGAAAAATATTCTTCTGTGTATCGGCTTTGATGGAAATAGAAAACCTTGTTTGTAAGCCGTCTTCCCTCATCGTGGGGCGTATTGAGATGACCTTGAAGTTTCCCGTAGTGTTCTGTGTCATCTCGTTGTAATTTTCAAAATAACTACAGACTCCCATGTCTCATGAATGACGAAAAAGGTATGGGTATTGGATTTCTACGAGTTTTTGTTTGTGTTTCCACAAGGAATAACTTATGAGGAGAAGACACCGCATCATGTACCTCAAGGAAATGTGCCTAAATCCTAATAACCTAAATTGTATGCACATAATGGTCTATAAAATGTAAATGGTTATCCTTATTTATGAGTGATAATATTCTAAACATTCCGTGTAAATACAATTTTGGAAGTCATATATCAGGAGGGAAAGCGGGCGTAAAAAATTTCTCGGTTACTTTCCGCAGAACTAACCACTACTACACTGCATTACGTTTATTTGAGAGCTGAGCAAAGACGGAAGGAATATTATAGCTGAGAATGGATATTGTAGCCAACCAAATAATGTGTTTTCAACTCTTCTTTATGATTATTTGTAAACACGAAATGATTTAAGAGCCACTACAAAAAAGAACACTTCTTATTCAGGATGACGTTCATATATTTCTTTAATATGTATTAACGTTCCCTGTCTGTTTCTGTTGTGGATGAGCATATTTTTGGGCAGATTTTTCCACAGAGTCTGTGTTAAAATGGTCATGTAGCGGCTAGCTAGCGGCTATAGTGGAGTGGTGAAAATGTTCTTGACTATATCAATGAAAATATTGTTGTGTTGATGTTTGAAATTTTTGTGGCTTTACGTATGAGTATGTGTGATGTTGTATGTTAGCTCATGTAAGTATATTGTTTACCCCTTCATTGTCAGTATCAAGTCATGGGCAAATACGGCGAAGCATACATTTAACAAAATATTATAATTTTAGAATATTATGATGCAGTCCCGGTTTCGATCCTGCTGTTCGGCCAGTTTGTGCAATGATGGCCCATAAACTACTACCCACGTTTTTTCTCCATCACAAGATACTTCACTACAAGAAGGTGCTTTTTCATTTCCCCCTTATTCATGGCAATAATAACAATAAAATACACACTCACGTTCTTTCTCCATCTTATGCGAATTTATTTTCAAGTGAAGCCACCATTTTTATTCTGAGGCACATTTTAGCCCACATGACATCGCATCACATTTCTTCCACCACTGCCGTAAACTTTTCCTTTTGGTACTTGTATTCCCACCACAACAAATAATATACATTTTGGACATTGAATACTGGTACACATCTACATTTTCATGCGAAAGAGATCCGAAGGAAACCAAGAGGAAATTTTTTGGACTGTGTCTGCTTGAACGCCCTGCCTCCTCCACAAACTATTGGTTTCTCTTATCTGTATAGTTACAGGTTTTATGGAACATCGATAATGTAGGTATATTATGTGAGAACATATTTAGCACTTACATAATGTTCAGATAATATGGTTTATATCGTTCCAACTTTTTAAATGCCGTGAGAGCAAAATTTTTCTCCAATCTTCCCTGTAATCCTTTTCTAAGAAAAGTATTTTGCAGTTTTAAATGGTTGCCATATCAGCCTATCTGTGTACATTTATCATTCAACGTAGGTGTACATTCAAGTTCTTCAATAAGTGCCTTACTGCTATAATTACCGATGTGACATCATGAAACTGAAACACTTATCATGTTAGACATACGACTTATATCCAAGTTGTAACCTTCGCCTTTCTCTTGAAAGTTATGATTAACAATAGATACGTAGACAATGAAAGACTGAAGTTCGTAAAAAGTACATGATGATGATGAATATTATGCAAGGATATATTACAACGTCATGGGTCTTTACAACTGTCCATGGGAATGAAAAATCAGGAGGGTTTTCCAAATCTCCGTTTCTATCTTTCTTTTCTCTTTCTCCCAGAATTTATGCTATATTTCTCACACAGACATTATTTATTCCACACAGACTGGTACTACGAATGAGCGAGTGTACCTCGAATATCGAAACGAAAACCACTAGGCCACCATACAACACGAACACCACGAGTCATCATGTTTTCTGTAGTACGGTTGACTGACTCACTCGACAAGGAGAAAAGAAACTTTCATAAGAATGCATACGTTGGCTTAAAGTATGAATGTGCATACTTCCACGATTATTATGGTGGGCATACAGGCATGGACTTTTTGTACTTAAACCGATGCCAAAAGGGAAAAAAACACGGAATGCACAAATCAGCCATAAGCTAAAATAGGCATTCTCAAAAACTTTGCAAACTTTTGCTGATATACATAATGCCGATGATGATGCTAATATGGTGTATAAAACTTTTTTCAAGTAGTCATACTGTCATGCTGTTGTTCATTTAATTCAACTGTAGAGACAGAGAGATGGATAGATGGTAAGCGGTGTAGATTTTTTATATTTTTTACAAGAGTTTGCAAATATTCAGTATTCAAGCAAAATGATGGAACAAAACGAAGTCGAAGAAGGAGAAACCAGGAAAACGTTCCGGAAATTCAATTTGTCGCTAGAACTGTATGTGTTCGAGTATTGTATACCTATACCAACTGGCATTTGGTATATCGAAGCTGCTTTATGATATAATATATACCTACCAACATAAATATAAAGTTCCATTACATCCGTTTTTGCTCAAACTGTGGAAATTTTGTTGTTCATTATGATGTGAAACTTGAGTAGTGAAACTACAGTTGGTTTGTAGTTTGCCTTATTTATTTTATCACAGAAAGAAAACAGGGCAGAGAAGTGCTTTTTTGAGAATTTCTTTTATTGTCTTGCATGACTTAGCAGTATAGTTTTCTATTATCGCTAGTAAAACTTACGTTGTCGCAGGCTCAGCAGCCTGGAGTCTATTGTGAAAACAAATTATTTATCCTTTTTTACAAGCATGATGCATTAGATAATTCCAAACAGTTATAAAACTACCTTATATATATGTAGCCATACAGGTATAATAATGCTCGCACCAAGTGTGTGCCTTTAGAGTGTTTTTCCAAAAAATAAAAATAAAACGCGCTGCCACCTTCTTAGAAGATTGACTTAATCACTTACATCAAAGCAACTTTTGCAGTTCTATCATCAGCAGATGAGGAAAAATAAATCTCTCTCTTCCTCTCTCGCTGCCTCTGTGAGAACTTATTTGTTTTGCTTGAGGACGAAAACAAAAGAAATGTTTTGAGGAAGAAATTATTGTAGTTTAGTTTTCCCTTTTATCCTTCTGAGATACGACGAAGCACTTGATGAATTTGTATAGATTCGCAATTCCTATTGATTATGTTTTGGCACACAATAAGGAATTGAGAAGACTAACTAATCCGTAAAACGCTTTTCCGTGTAATCCAGAGTGTGATGGAATTCATGGGCATGTAAAGCTTGCTTCCATACGCTTTCTAATCGCACTCGTTCTCTGATATTGCAACACTTGGAGAGAGTTCCAAATGCGGTCATCAAAACGGATTCCTATCTTTGCTCCGCCGTGTGGAGCAGTAGCATATTATAGCAACAGTAGTAAAAGGCGGTGAATGCTTAGGTAATATTGTTCTCTGAAAATGATAAGAGCTTTAGCTATTCAGCTTCTTTCACTTGTGGATGGGCTAATGCGATTTCACTCTCAAATACGTGACATGAAATACTTAATGAGACTTTCATTTACGAGCACTCTCTTTTGTTCTTTCTCCCAGCAGATGATGATGACGATGATAATGACGATGATGATGGCAAGTTGTTACTTCGATAATAATAATTGGTGTGTTACACACTGAAAGCAAAGTAGCCTTTTACCACTTCCAAACACCCAACCTTCCAACATATAAGACAGTCATTATACATGCCAGTCAACCCAAAAACACTAGAACAGCGAAACACGTTGTCTTAATCCTTTAATTCATCTTTCGGACGGATGCATTAAAACATCGCGTGCGTGTCTGCTTACTTTCTTCCCATGCTTGTCATCTCGTATCTTTGTTGAGTACTTTTGATGATGATCAGAAGTGGATTGGCGCACTTAGGACAATGTGACTACCTTCACCACTAATTTTATTATGTAACCACCAACTTACTTACATGCACCCGAGTTAATTTTGATTGCTGTTTAGCCAAGTAGAGGTGTACAAAAGCTAAAAACAAGAAGCCTGAAGTCTCTTCAGTTTTTATTCTTTTCACGCTCATGACCATTTGTTTTCTTTAAACGAATAAGCATACCATGTGCTCTGAATTATGAATTATGAACGGGACGTCAATTAAAAGATTCACGTTTTTGTCAGTACACTTGCTGGTAATGATGACTGATGAATGAGGAGTGTTGGAAAAAGTGGGAAAAGGGAAAAAAAGAAGTGTAGCCATGAACAGCCCATAATTCCAAATTAACAGAGTGCATCACTCTGCCGTAAACATGATCTCCGTTAGTGTGTTCTATTGTTTAGTATATCAGTGGCGCAATGCAATGTTTTCGAGAAAGTTTTATTTCCTTGCATCATTCAACAAACATACAAAAGTACAAAACAAGATACAAATGCATAGGCATGTAGGTATGTACCATGATACTGCCTTTCTTTCTCTTCCCTCTCTGGAGTACCAAAAAGAGGCAAACAACAGCAAAAAGTTATTTCTTTTCTTTTTCACAATTTATTTCGCAAGAGTCACGTGTAAAAAAGAAAGAATAACATTTATATTTTAGTAAGGAATGTGTAATTCTGTGTGTGTGTGTGTTGTCAGTATGGAAGTGTTCTGCTTGCTATCAATCCAACATGTAATATAATACTCCATCCGGCCTCTTTCCTAAAAACTCTTCTCATGTGTCGGATAA
Organism: Coecobrya sp. COE2; assembly: GCA_027743765.1. Taxonomy (NCBI): domain Eukaryota; kingdom Metazoa; phylum Arthropoda; class Collembola; order Entomobryomorpha; family Entomobryidae; genus Coecobrya; species Coecobrya sp. COE2. Next base: position 17,434 of record JAHZMV010004791.1, on the reverse strand, counting down.
TCCTTTAAAAGAAATGTACGCAGACCATACTGTGTTATGTACATTTATGTCTATGAAGTCAGCAGCACTTTTTCTTTTTTCTCTCTTCTGGCAGAAATGTTTTATGCACTAGCAAAAAAAGTAAAGTAATGCTAAACAGAAAAGTGGAAATTCTTACGTATGTCTTATTGTTATTATAGATTGCAATATTCCATGCATAACAACTACCACCATCCCTGAGCTGTTTATAAGATATCCATTTCCTCCCAAGAAAAGTCTCAGTGTATTTATGTTTTTGTCAAACGGATAAAGATGAGATGAGCGGGAGCGTACTTTATTTCATTCCAAGTAAAAGTTCAATGTATCACTACTTTGCAGATGTGATCATGCCAGAGAGAGCGGTATTGTGCAGTAGTGGATATTCACGATGCGGCGTGTTTGTGTTTATAGCGCATAATACACTTGCGTTTATGAGAGGCGTGTTGAGTGTGTGTGGATAGAGGAATAAAGATCTCTCGAGTTACAACCAGAGAAATAGGAGAACGTCCTAGATTTTTTTACGAACACAAAAACTATGGTTTATTGCACATTGCCTTGTTCGTCTCGAGAATTCTTAGAAAGTCAAAAAGACATTGACATGACCTTTTTATTCAATATTAGTTCAAATAGAGATAACAATGACGATTCTGATATCCATCTAAAATCACCATATCCAGCAAGACCAAGATGAATAGACGTTTATGGAGGATGAAGAGAAGAGAAAACATACATGAATTTAAAATACAAAAAAACGAAAGATCAAAAGGATTTCAAGATGCATATTATTTCGTTTTTTCTTTGAAATGCATTATATATGACAGGACAGATATTACATTATTATGAATCTACTCCGCTGAGTTTTTCAACAAAAAAACAGGAGTAGAAGAGCATCGACTGAATCGAGTTGAAAGCGTAGGTAGGCAGTCTGGCAGATCAAGAAGAGAAGAAAGACCCAACTGTATCTGCAGTAGGATCAAGAAATTTTGAATAGGCATACAACACACATTCTTAAGTTATATTTAACCCAAGTCTACATAAGATATAGGTATATTATTATTATTTTCAACAGGACAAAACCAACCATGGAGTAGAACCATCATTTGGTTTGAAGTTTGAACAGTGTTGTTTATTGCTGTCATGCAGTCTTGAAAAATATTTCAAACTGAATGACAAACGTTATCATAAAATGAATTCCCATTTGTAGTCAATATTAGGAAAAGACATGAGAGAAGGAAACCCCAACCAGGGACCACACTAGGTTGAAGACAACAGTCATCATTACCATTCACTCACAAAGTTATGGAGCTCCATTAGTTTTCATCCTTATATAAACTTAGCTGACATAACCACTGCTGGCACTGTTACAAAACTCTGAGCATCTATAAAAAAGATCGGTTCATGTCCCCTTCCCTGACCCCATTCAAAGTACATCAACTGAACTATTAAAAGTCTTTTTTCACTTTTCTTGATTGTTATCTAAGTAGACTATAAGGCAATATGACTTTTTTCCTTAAGATTTTGTCTTGACAAGTTTTAAATTTTATAAATTAAAGGAGAATAGTAGTTGACGAGGTAAGAAATGGCAAAACTTGCGAGAATGGACAACAGAAACACGCAAGGGAAACAATAAAATTGTCACATAAAATGCTTATGATATGATGGATCAGGAATATATTACTTTTTCTATTTCTATTTAAATTCATATGGGTGAAGATAAATACACCTATGGGCCATGCACATAGTCTGTATCATTAATTGACAAACTGTATATTCCAAAAAACCGATATTTGACTTTCTAGATAGGTAACTGCCTTTTATTATTCACATATTCAACTCTCGTCAATATGTATGTATCTAGAAAATGTTATTTGTCAATTAAGCAGACATTTAATAATTCAAGTTTCAATTTCCAACATTGATCTAGCTACATGAGCTTATTTAGTTTGAATGGCTCTAATAAACGGTTCCACTGCTAATACAACAATAGTAGAACAGTAAAAATCCACTAAATACTTTAGAAATTTTCGCAGTCGTTGTTGCAAAAATTACAGATGTCGTACAGTAAAAAATGTGCAAATATTATTACTGTGGCTATTTATAAGCAAATTGCTTTTCATAAGTTCAATCACATACGTTGCTGTTCCTCATTAGAGATATTTAAGCTGTATGCGAGAAAAAATGACAAGTATTAGACCACCAGATAGTGTTCCTGAACTTTAAAACTCTGAAAGTTTCTCCCACTGAGTGCGCTGTTTTCTCAGTCTGGAAATGGCAATCTGCTGTGGGGTCTAGAATAATATAAACTACCGTTGATTGCGTAAAAACTTGCCATTCATTGAACTTTGGTGAATGAACAAAATAAACAAAAAAGTTTAGAACCAGAAGACACAAAAAAATGTTCCATTCAGGCAATCAAGAACATTACATTTCCTTAAGAATACATAATCTTGTGCTATATGACGATATGACCTCAGCTCTACATAATGATACCTTTGGTGCACAGCATGCAAATTACTGCAATCAGCACCACTGCATGATTTCGATTCAGCACACCTACCAACCACATGAATAATAAATTTCAACATGAAGAAGTAAGTAGTAATAATAACCTCCTCTTTGAGGACGCTTTCTATGAATCTGTTGTTTGCTCCGTGTCTCTTTTTGTGTTCCAAAGGAGGAAACGTCCATAACAATTTACTTTTCCACTATAGAAAATTTCTTTGCTACCTCTGATGATAACGTACCACCACTTCTGCTTGCTTATGCAAATGGGAAAGAAAAGAAATCATTTTCTTCCTTTTGTTCAAAATTGCTCAGCTAGCTCAATCGGCACAACAATTCCGTTTCCTTTTGTTTGATTACAATAATTCTGGTTAATATAGTTTCTACCTATTTCTCTAAGCCGTTCTCCTCCTCGCTGCCATTTCTCTTATAATCAGGTATGCAAAGAAATGTGCTCTTTCTTTAGCCTCTCGACTGAACATAATGCAGACAACATATTGGCTGCATAAACATTTGATGACATGTTCTAAGAAATAGTTTTGATTGCAAAGAATGGATAATAAGCATGTGTGCTTCTTATCTAATATCCTACCTGCTTTTCTTCATTCAGAAATTATTATAGACAAGCAGCTTTTGTCTTCACGTTTTACGTTAGCCTTGTTTTTCCATTATTGAACGAACGTGCTGAAAACACTAGTACATTTACATTTCATTTTATACATAACCACAATCCAATAGACACGTTTACGCTCTACTAATCATTCAAATCACTTTATTGATTACTTTCTCTATAACTTGTAAAAGAAACATTAGTGTTGATGAATGGGTGCGTTTATACGTGTGTATTCCACGATTACTCCAAAAACAAAATCAAACCATGAAAGAAAACAGAACTGATCTTTCAGCACATCCTTTTCTGTTCAGTGGAAATTACAAGGGAAAGTTCTTACTCATATATTAACGTACTATTACCTCATTGTAGCCCTTTTTGTTCAATAAATTTCTCAAATGTCGTGATTAAATGAGTATAATCCTAATTCTTTGATCTTTTGTCTCTGCCTTTACTATAGAGTTTGGCATGCTCTCGCTAAGTGAAAGTATTCAATACTTTATTCGTTTGTACCACACGAATAGGTTAGCCAACGCTAATACACCTTGATTCAAGATGAAGGGTATATGTAAAGGCTGTTAATTCTTCTCACATCTTTTATATGGCCGAGCTAATATGAGTAACTGCAAGTATGTAATTTCTATAGAGGATCCGTAGCGAGCAATATGCGATGCCAGCCTGAGTACAGCCGCCCATTTGGTACTTAACGGAATTATGAATAAAGGGGTGTACGCATTGGAGAAAGCAATAGAGGCATAAATCAAATCCGTAGTAGAGGAAAAAGTTGAAGTGAAAGTATGAAAAACGACGGTTGCAGACCAGGCCCCAGAGCACAGTGTTCTCTATCTCGTGTTAAGTTGAATGAGTAGTGAGTGAAATTGTAGTTACAGTGGAAGTAGTGTTTGCATGGGAGCAATGAAACGGAATAAAATTCAATTCAATGTGTGCAATATCCTTCCTAAACATTGCCACCGTCTCACACTTTGACTACATTTATGGTGGTTGGTGACGGTGGCTGGTGCTAACAGTGATGGTGATGGAAGAAGAATAGCATGACTTATCCTATTCGATGAAAAAAAAGTCGCCATGTCCCCTGAGCCATCTGCTATATAATTCGAGCACGCAGTCAGGCTAGACTAAAGTAGTTGTAGACTATTCCAATGTAAGGACTGATGCTTACAACAATGAGCACTCGTCTCCATACTCCGTGGAAAAGTTCAAGTCTCCTGTTCGAGCAGAACAAGTTAACGATGTCAACTTGTGTTTGTATTGGCTCTATAATGTAATACGAAGGTAACTGATATTTCCATCGCATGTCTCCATTATGTTAAGAAATGAGCACATGAGCACACTCTGCGCTAAAGCTGCAGCTCATGATCTGTTCGTGATGACGATGATGACGGCTACTTATATTTTCTTGAAAGTTTCTTGCTCAGTGGAAACCTTTTTCTGCTGTCCCAAGTCCCAGGTCCACAAAAGTCAAAGCAAAAAATGTGATTGGTTGGAAACGAGAAGGTGAAACATTGGCTTGGAAGATCATAAACATAAGAAAACAGCCCGATTCATACCAATAGAAAAGATTTTTACATTATTACATTTTTGGAGAAGATAAAGCATTTAGTTTGAAACAAGACTACGGCATGCTTAAACGTAGTTTATTCATCGAAGAAACTCTCGAAAAGTTTGGAACGCTATTATCGTCAGCAGTTGCACGAGTGCACCACCCTGAAATTGGGAACGGCAACATCGGAGTATGACAGAAGCTTGTTATTATAGAAAAGTGGCACTAACGGAAGATATACGAAAAAAGGACATTGTTCTGAAATGTTATGAAATATTGTACTGAACAGGAGGAGAGATCATGAATTTATAGTAAAGTTTAGAGTGTAGTATTCACTCAGTCACAGCTTTTTATTTAGTCGCTTTCCTTTCTTGACGTTATGCTTTTTATGCCTGATTTTTATTTTCTCCTCTTTTTACTTACATCCTTCTTATGAAAAGGGTAAAGGGAGATGCAGATGTGAAAAGGGAAAGTGTATTTCAATTGTCCACGACGATACAATGGGATGAGCTCTTATATGAACATATACCGTCGGCATATCAAATCAAATACACTCCCTTATAGATACGTAGTATAGGTAGTGGCAATGGTAATAAAGCACTCGTATTGGGTACTATGTATTTGAACGAGTTCATAAATTATTTCAGTTTTATTATTAGTGCTAAAATACATTCATAAATATGGTAAGGGTGTGGTCCGGCTTTATATGAGTAAAATTTATGACTGATATTTGAGTAAAGTAGGAAGGGATTTTAAAGTAATTGTGCCAAAATAGTTTGCCTTTCATAGGTATATAAGGCATCCAGTTCATTTTACCATTGATATATGTTGCATCAAGGAAAGTTAATTTAGAATGGAATTGATACAACTTTTGGTAATAGCTTTAACGAATCAAACGAAACTTTCAAAATCCCATAGTTGACTTTGTTTGGTTTCTCCTTCTTGAATTATACGAACGAAAATGTATACCTACTTAGGTTCTAAATCTCACCATACAGAGTGGATCAATGAATAAATATGTACCAAAAACCAAAATACTTTCTTTTGAAACTTTCGCTTGCTGTCATACAAGAAATTACATATAAAATGGTGGTAACAGTTTCAATAGGATTTCATAATTATATCAAATCAAATGCTTACACAATTAATTTTGTTTTTGATTTTTTAATAAAAATAAAACAAAATCATTTTGTCAGAGTTTACGATTATTTTAAGGCAACAAGTAAGCTTATCCTAGAGAAAGGACATTGGTATTAATAATAGATGTCCTTCACCAGATGTAACTCGTGGAGTCATACTATTTTGATGATAAATTCAATCTACTTGTGCGTACTTTTTCATCCTCCTTCTGTACGCTATTTTTAAAGGAATGTAACGGATGCTCTTAACTAGGCATTTCATTTAGGCAATATGTCAATGTAAGCATGTTGTAGTTTGTTGTTTGTAACGTAATATGTACTTTAACAATACGCCCTAACATATTATGTAAGTAAAAGAAAATACTTGTTAAAGGTTCATTATAGTCATAATGTAACTCAAATCAAATCTAAGGAAGTGACGGAAGCAAAATTTTGAAAGGAATGTTTGAAGAAAAGTGAACTTCTATTCAGCAGTTCGAAATGAAAATTGGTTTTATTGTTTTGTCAGTAAATTAAAATTGATTTCCAAATGGATTGAGATTACATTGCAAAGTCGTTGTTGTGGGGTCTACTGTTTAATTCTTATAAAGTCATTAGCTTAATTTGTTGAAGGGTGTAATTTGAGAAATAGAATAGAAAGGAATTCGCGACAACATTGAAAGTCCTAAAAGTCTTATGAAGCGTGCCAGAATTTATAAACTTTAAAATATCCAATATGTGGAGGATGATTGATACATATTGATCAGCCAAAACTGATTAACATTCAAAATTCCTCGCGAACTATTTGTCAATGTATCTGGAGAAGGTACTGACAGACGAACTTACTTTATTATACTGACAAAATAATCATCCTTGGTGCCCTCGCTAACCCCTTGAAAAATATGTTTCATGCCATGCTGGTCATGTACAAGATTTGTTATTAATTTGAAATGAAAATATTGCGTAAATACACGTTGTATATACATAATAATATACATATATGTATTAACATGATCATAGACTAGTCCTAGTACAATGCAATTCAACTGAACCAACTCGGTCGGCATGTATGTAATACATATAGCAGCGAACTTGAGATGAGAAGGATTACTACTACTAAACTTATCACATCAGGCATGTTTTGCAACCCTATGAGAGTAAAAAATAGCTACGACAGAAAAAAATCTCCAAGAAAGTTTATTACAACCTTGGAAAAAGTTATTTAAGAGCTTATACCCATAAGGATTTGATAATGAATGAGAGTAAACAGTGTAAACCAAAATGAGTAGACACCAGGGAAAAGTAAATAAGGATTGTGTGTCTGATTTCGACTTGTTCATAGTCGGACACAATACGAATAAAAGTATCAAAGTGATATTACAAATATTACAGTACAATTTACAGTACATACACCATTTATCCATATTTAGCCGATCAATTCCATTGAGAACAGTCTAGCTTGAGAGATGTACTATGACTTTACTGTTGAAGTTGAAGGAAGTGCAGAGAACCGCAGATTTATTTTCTTACAAATTATTGCATTTTATTCTGGTTACTTGAATTTGAATATCATAATCGTATATCCATTTATTTATTGAAATATTCTGTACTTTTAAATTGTGTTTCGGGTTGTGCCAATGATTTGTATATTATATGACTATTAATGCACAGCTAGTATGTTTAAATATACTTGATAAATGTACACATGACTGTGTATGATTCTGTGACTCAATTTGTTGTTTCAGTCTATTGTTCTTTAAATACGATCTTAGTCGGACTACGTACAGGTCTAACTGTAGCACACCAGTCTTAAATGAGTACCACATGTAATGATACAACAACAACCTAACAACGTCCATGCCAAATGACTTTACTTTAGTCCTCAATAAAACAAGTAAAGAAATATGGGCAATGAAGCACGAAAGGAATAAGTGAAGAGGAAGAATAAGTGGGTGGTACTAATGAGTGAATCATCAATTTATTCTCCTTAGGGAAGTGCCAATCATTACAGCCTTTCTCCAATTGTATTTTTTAGTTGTTTTTTCTGAAGAAATTTTATTCAGACCGACATCTTTTTTTAGATGAATGTATCTTTTAGAACTAACCCCTCTAGTGAGAAGTGTACATTACTATAATACTGATCCCATTAATACAACTACTAGGAAATAAAACTACATGAAATATTTTCGTCAAACTTGCTCCATTAGCTACTCTTAAAACCACATTAGAGCCAAAACTTAGTATCAGTGCCCATTCATAAAATATTCCCGCTAAACGGCGAACTTTAAGTGTTCTTTGTTTAAGTAAGTAGGTAATAGGTATGAATAATTTTGCCTACTTTTTTATTGCCTACTAAAATTGTCATTCGACTACTAGTGTCAATGGTGGTACAAATCCAATTATTGGAACACTTTTATTAGTTCAACTTTTCAATATTTAAAATCGTGGCAATGAGATTTGTTTTTCAGCTCAATAATGAGTTATTGAGCTTGCTGAAATTTCTGCATAGTACCATTTTGCTTTCTCTTTCGTGACTGGCTTTCACATGCTATCATACGTTGTCTAGAAAGAATTCTTTGTACGGCATGTCTCATACCAATAGGGATTGGTCTCTTTGGTTAAAAATCAAGAGGATCCTCTCCCTTGGCCCGGCACAAAAGGCCTTCCCTGTTGAGGGAAATACGGGTACTAAAATTGTCATTCGACTACTAGTGTCACTGGTGGTACAAATCCAATTATTGGAACACTTTTATTAGTTCAACTTTTCAATATTTAAAATCGTGGCAATGAGATTTGTTTTTCAGCTCAATAATGACTTATTGAGCTTGCTGAAATTTCTGCATGGTACCATTTTGTCTTTCTCTTTTGTGACTGGCTTTCGCATGCTATCATAGGTTATCTAGAAAGAATTCTTTATACGGCATGTCTCATGCCAATAAGGATTGGTCTCTTTGGTTAAAAATCAAGAGGATCCTCTCCCTTGGTACGGCACAAAAGGCCTTCCCTGTTGAGGGAAATATAGGGAAGCATCAGTAATCAGTAGTGTTTACGGATGAACGGCAACAAGAGACCCACATCCCCTAATGCTGATTTTAATGCAGAGTTTCAGCCTAACAAAGCTATCGTCTGTCCGTCCTTCCCTAGCCAAACTCCGGTTAGGTTGTATAACAGTACAGCAGTTAGTTAGTACGTTTTAAGTAATGAACTATCACTAGCAGCATATATTGTTACTGCCTAACTGCTCACAATTGGTTCATATAATGTTGCTGCCGATTTATAATTTGTTTTCTACTAATGAGTAATGTTAATCGGGTTTAACTGAATATTACTCAGCAAGAAGTATAGCAATAATTGATGTTATTAAAAAATTCATCAAGAAGTCTGATGCCTTCTTTATGGTTTGCACTATACTTACTGTTTATTACAAAAGGACTATTTTATTGGTTTATTACGATATACGATTTGTGAACTGTGGTAATATAGTCGTCGGCGTAAGCATAGTTTTTAACACGGTATATATTTTTCGTGACGAATTGTCAATGTTGCAATAATTTCGAGTAAAAATACAAAGATCTACATATTTTATATAAGCATCACGTAATACGTGAAGTTCAGTTGCTCTGATGTAAATAAATATGAATAAACAATATATAACTAAAAGGTTCTAATATTACCGCATAGAGTTCTACAGTTCATATTTTATAACTCTTGTCTCTTGACACAGTGCGAAATAAGTGCACATTATAATACAACAAAATTTTTATCCTTACTTTGCCAAATCGGCAAAACCTTGCATTTTTAGGATAAAACCTATAACAAGAAACGCCAGCCTAAGCTTCTAAATATGTAAATCTCCTGCCAATCGTGAAATTGGAGTTCTACAGTTGTAAAGCAAGTGCTTGCTGATGATGCAAATATTGTATTAAGTTATGTTTACTCCTTTTAACCTTGGAGTTGAACATCTTATCTATAGAACAATAAACTGCATAATATTTGTATAAAATACATATTTCAAGCTCAAAAGTTCAAGCTGAATTATTGTTAATAATTTGTAAAATGCTAACAGTTCAAAGAAGCAAATTTGCAGTCAAGTAATCAAACAACCAAATTGATAATTCGCACTTTATCATCGCCAGGTGCATATAGTAATACATATTATGCTGGTTATCGGACTATAGTTTTTTTGGCAAGCGTTTTCGGTTGTCTAATAAAAATGATGTGTGTAGATGTTGAAATTATTACAGACGTGTGAAAAGATAAGCAGCAATAACAAACCCCAGGAGGGAGTTGCTACAGGTAAAAGTTTTTGTTTTTATTTAATTTTCATGTCCTTTCATGTTCTTACTTTCTTTGAAACCAGCCAGTCAGATAGTGTTAGAAAATATATATGTACAAAAAATAGAAAATCCCCAGACAACACACTTAAAATGAGAGATTTTCTCGAGAGCCTTTGATTTTCTGGCAAACACGTTCTGTACACATACAAATACAAACTTTACACTTGAAAGTTATATTATTTTACGTTACAACAACATACAATACAAGTACTAAGGTACGACGATATGAGAATAACAATAATGTAACTCTGCTTAGCGAAGCGGACTTTTCCTTGACTGCCGACTACTGATTCCTTGTTACAACATCACATCCTACACAGAACACAACTACATACATACATACCTTCATTTCTTTGAGGGAGTGGGAGACTGAGAGTGAGCATGCAACTGGATTTTAAGATTTTGAAACAAAAGTAAACTAAAAACTAATAACAATGGGGAAACAAGAGAACGGCAAAAATTCGCACATGCTTGAAAGTTGTCTAAAACGTGCTTGGAATAGCTGTTTATATTTTATGCTTTTGTCAAACACAAAATACAAGGCGCGCACATACATACACATGATATTATGATGAGCCTTTTTACTGAATATAAATCCGACATCATAATGTACAATTTCCATTTTTAACAAAAACAGCGTACTACTTAATACGTGGAAGATTCTCTACTTCTATTATAACCCCATTTATACAATTGTTCCACATGTAGAAATGAGGTTTATGCTTATAGTTTTCACTGGTGGTTATGATTATCGAATTACACACTACGCTTTTGATATTTTCAATCTCCTATTCTTGTATAGTGGATTAGATGATAAAATACTTTGATGATGATGTACACACGAAGCTAAAATGAAGGGAATATAATGAGTCCTTCTATTCCTTTGCGGATATTTGAGCCTAAAGATAGCATCTGCATGTCCATCTATCTAAATGACGACACAGTGTGTAACTCAGAACAAAGAAGGGTATATATTTTTGCGATATGCATAATATTTTAAATATTTCTACGTATGTGTTCATTATATCATTTTTTATATGAGGTGGCCCAGCAGCAGGTGCAATATAAGATTACATGGGTCCACTCTATAACAGATTATTGTATTTCACCTCACCTAACGTGGTATTTGGTATGGCTAGGAATTGTTCTCAGAAAAATACTTATACTTGTCCTCAGGGAGATGTGCTATTTCAATTTCATTTCCTTCTCTTCCTTTCTCTCTAATGACATTATATGTAATGTATTCAACAACTATAATCTTCAACATAAAGTAGTTACTTTCGCATAACATGTGTCTGAACTTATCGATAAAAGTGGCAGAAACCGGAGGGCTATATAATATGCTGTGTGTAGTTTTCGCTGTAAAATAAAAGTTATTAGACAAGATCGACTCTGGTATCAACCTCTCCCCAATATTCACATTTGCACGCCCAAAAACTATTACGTTGTATGTGCGATAACACCAGTAGTGGAATAGTTAGGAGCACTTTCACTTTTCGGTGAAACACTATATATTCCGTATGCTCTATGCATTTGAAAACAGAAAACTTGTACATAACATCTTCATAATTTACGCAGCTAGTACCAAGCCCTCGTTTTTCATTTTCCTCATTCTAGAAAATGAGATTTTTAGATGGAGTTGGGCGTGAAAGATGATATAAATCATACTGCTTTTTATTAAAACCCAACTAAATATAATATATATTCGGGTCGATGTATTCATAAAAAATGTAATTTTTTATCACTTGTAAATCATAAGGCAGGCACACAGACAGAACACTCATATTAGCACACTTGGAGACAAACCTCAGAAAAAAATCATGCAGAACAAAAATGCTTACCTATACATAAGTGAAATTGCATGTTTTGTTTCTGTCGTTTTGAACTTTCTCCGTGAATTGTTGTAGATACGTGTCCTTCAAACGAAAGAGCCAACCACAGAGAAAATACTTTTACCCTGCCTAGGGCCCTAGGATATACTCATGTCATCGGTGTTCACCTTTTCGTTTTCACTTCCCATTAAATTGGGCAAATACAAGAAATTTTCTACAACACCCCAATAAAGAACAATGTAGGTGTACAATATGTATATCCTCTATATATTTTCTGGTATATACATTGGAGGATGATACAACTCTATTCCCGCAGATTTGCCTATGAATGGATGTAAAAGTCAGAGAGGGAGAGGTTAAAGTACATTAGGAAAAGTTTTTTAGTGTTTCCTGGAGCCAATCCCATTATGCAAATATAGGAAATGTATGCAAGCTTATGTACGCATGCATTTGAATTTTAAGAAAGGTATTAGATATCCTCCGTGTAATTAAATGTGTATATAAACTTATATGTTAAGTGTCAAGTCAAATTTCTTTGAGCATAAATGAATTTTTGGAGCTAAAGTAAAAGGTGATCAGTATATCAGGGAAAGATAGTATGTCATTTGCATACATTTCTCCTTTCATGTTATTATGCTATCGCCTAAGTTTAATGGATTGTCATAACAGAGCCATGATTACACGTATAGGTAGTAAACATAATAGAAACCATGAATTTTCCTGTAGCGTAATAGGTAACGACAGGATAATTGCACTCATCTATGTACATGTATCCTGTCTGGAAGGGGTTGTCACACTTACTTGGCTTGAACCATGTTTGCTTCCCAGCCGCGACGCTCTTGGTTCAGGGAAATGAAGCGTGAACTCGGTAATAGAAAGTTAATATAAAATAAATCAGTAAAGGTTACTCCAGTGGATTGTTCCATTTAGAAGGGAAAGTATTCCTACTGGAGCAACCAGAACATAGTAGTCCATCCATTGCATCGTCGTTGTCGCCATATCGCTCTTTTTACTTTCAAACAATATCTTTCACTACTCCAGTCATAGCATGAGTCGGTGCATGTCACACCTTTTACTCTATTTCGTCTCTTTAAATTGCATTAACCAGTGGAACGTGAAAGTGGTAAGTACTAAACGAGTGGTATTGAAGAGGAGTATATGGGATAGGGAAGTGGAGAAAGAGAGAAAGTAATGCTATTTATACAATAATGAACAAGTGCAGACGTGCGGAGAAAGCCACAGTGGAGACCAGTAATAGCAAAGTGGAGTGTGACGCTTATGCGAGGAAGCGTGTCGTCATTGAAAGACTACAGAAGGAGAGAAACAATGTAGTTGAGGCGAAATAAAAGGAGCAAACTATAGTTCCATTTTATTTTTTATTCGGCTTAAGCCGTTATCCATGGTAAGACCTTTTTTCTATAAACATCTGCCGTAGGAGGATCAAAAGCTATAGTATACAAGCATATGTATGTATGTACAAGTATATATACAGTACAGTAGACAGAGTAGACCTTGCCTTTTAAACAACAATAAGGCAAACTAAAATCTTCATTAAAGGGGATAACCTTGAGGTAATGTGTAAATGTCCTGTGTGCATCTACATTTTAACCAACTAAAAGCACGACAGGAATTTGAGGACAGTTTTGGAAATCTTTCCTTAATAGCTTTTCCTGGCTATACTCAACCGACCAACCGACACTTTACGTAATTTGATATAGTGCGAGAAGACTTTTTGTGCGGTTTGTGAGTCAAGTTGGTAAACAGGAAAGGAAAAAGAGAGAGAACACGGCGCGAGATCTCTCTTTTAGCTTGTGGTCCGTCACTTTTCTGAAGGATCTAATCTATTAACGTCTTTTTATGGCTGGAGAGCTTTTAAAAAGGCAAGAACAAATAGTATGAATATGTGTGTGTCGTGCTAGTAATAAGCATATCGAGTCAACTCTTAAACCTCTTTTTTGATCATTAAAATTCAATTTATTTGAGGATAATACAACAAGCAGGAATATATTACATTTAGGTATTCATGCATGCCTTTCGTTCCTTCAATCGAGTTTTCACTTTCCTGAAAATCCCACTCTACTCATCATCATCTCCTGGTTTTTCTCCAATTTATGCACAAAAAACTTGAGTCGGCTCTTAAAAAACTCTTTCTGGCCTGTGTCGTGGCGTGATAAAAGTTTTTCGATTAGGAGAGGGAAAGCGTGTATGCATATCCAGACACAATAACTTGTGTAATGCTCTGTGACTTGCGTTTTAAAAAAGCAGAAAATTGTAATTCACTTTATGTCTTAATCTTTCGTCGTGATATGTTTAAAAGACAGTGGGGGAATAGCTGCAAGGTTAACATGCAACTTGTAAGACAAAACCTTTTTGCCAAAGGAGGGCACTTACACTTTCGAGATGAATACTGGCACCTTTTGGTTAACTATTTTGCTTATGGCTGCACACAGAAAGTAATCTTTGGGCATATCTAATTCAATTTCAAGATTTTTGGAGAAAAATGAATGCAAAAATCTCTTAAATCTTTTTCTCACGAAATGATACAGGAAAAGAATTGAGTTGGAAAATTTAAAGAAAGTTGAAAGAAAGAATAATGTATTGTCAGACGGATATATACAATACAATATATCAATTCACTTGAAAAAATATTATATACATATATTGTTTAAGTTTTAAATATGTGCTATAAATTAATAGACGTGAGGCATCACAGAATTTAAATTAAGAAACTTTCTCAAGCGACCTAAAGTAAAGGTTTTCTCACAATCATTATGAAATTCAGGGCTTTCACACTCGACTGCACTGAGAATATTTATTTAGAACAAGGCTGCAACATTGTCCGTTGTTAATTATATAAACTTTTAGGGATCAGTTTATATACATGGGATATTTTTAAGTATAAACGTCTGGCACCAAATTAAGTCTTGCTTATAAATTCGTTATCGTGATCGTGAGACCAATTATTCAATCCATTCAATATTCATTCAGTAGTTACTAAGAATTTAATGATCATTTTGATTATTGTATTGGGCAATAGTAAATCAGGAATAAAGTATTCATACAATCTTTTGCCATCGTTAAACGTTTTAAGTCTTGTGTTAATAATTTAAGGATCTGTGCAAGACACGTGACATAACACTAAAAATTACTGTCACTACTTGAAGACTGTGATAATTAGATAATTGGATTGCATTCATATGCTTATTTTCGTTGAACAGCGAGTTGATCCAAATACAAGCTCTCAACAAAACATGCATTTCTGCTCATGCAAATTTTAAGACAAATACTATGTATATAAATATTAAGTACGTCCAAAAGTTCATATTACATCAGACACAAACCATGCAGAAGCTGACCAAATTGACCAGATAGCTTCAATTATAATTAATTACAGCTGACAAGAGCTTATTCAATGACGAAAAAAGTGTAAGCGTATGTAATAAAGGTGCATCCAAAATTACAATAAGAAAAACAACACAATTATTCTTGTCTATCGTTTGACTATGGTATAAAGGGATTGAAACTGACACTCATTCTCCCCTAGGGCTTGACCAATTTGGCTAAATGTCAAGAGGAAGCATCTTCGCCGAACCATGTGTACAACTGTACCTTTTAAATTACGGTTCAGCCGTTTCTAAAAATGTTCCACAGATAATAATATATATGGACAGACGGACGGTGAACATAATTCAATGAGCATGTGTTAACATGAATGAATTTGATACGAGTATGAAGTTGAACTAGATACATTGTGATGCAATCGATCCTTGTTAAATTTTAACCACAAATATTCTGAAAACAAGATGTGCAGTTTTTGACCAGATAAGGTGTCAAACGCTGCAATGATGTATGCATAATATGTATTCATACATACATTCATTTAGTATGTACAATGCATTGCCATAATATGACCTTCGTATCTATTTGGAACTTCAGTTTGAGACTCACAAATTGTGTAGAAAGGGCGTACGTAGTCTCCCATTGTCATCCGGAATAGAATTACATTTGTGCTTTTTACACTCTGAATTTTGTATTCACCAGCTTCAGCTTAAACTTAAAGTTTTATTTCTTGTAGTATTGAACTATCAGTCAGATAAGGTGAAATATAAAGTTAAATTGGGTGAACTGAAAAGGTTAAATTTAACTCATGTGGAATATTTGTGAACCATGTGTACTCATACTCATAGCTTGCAGATTGGTAACTATGTTCAGACGGATCGAAGCAAATATAACACCTGCCTGTACCGCAAGGAACTTTTTATACCAAAGGTATGGGCAAACCCGAAGTAAAACATTTCTTCGCTTTATGGACAGAAAATGTGCATGGCCAGCAATTGTGAAAGATATTTATTCATGCTTGAAATGATACTTTCTGGTTACATTCTATGAATTTGTTAACATTAATGTGTCAAAAGAAAATCAGTCTGCATGAGAAAGTTTCTTTGTTAGCCATGAATTCAGGTAGTGACAATTTTCTTCATATTTTGTGCTATCCAAAAGAAAATGTGTTTTTAACTTAAATTTCTTAAACTTATTCTATAAATGTGTCTATGTAAAATGTAAGTTGACTTTCAAATATCATACTTTTGCTTTCGCCAAAAGGGTGATAGATGTATATCAAAATACCAATATAAACAGGTTTGATTATAAAAACCATTATATATATATAAGGTCGATAAAGGGTGATATAGTAATAAGATTGTGATTCGATTCAGAAACAAAACGAATTGAAATGACTCCATTGCAGGAAAAAATGCAAAAATCCTACATGAAATGATATTATATAGTCCACAAAGAGTGCTTGATTCAATGTAGAATTAAAAATATTCAATTGATCTAATTTAGCAAGAAACCGAAAGTGACAAGATACATTCATTTCGTAATTTTGCTAGCATGGAAAAAATGGTATCCGAGTGTTTGCAATACTCAGTTTTAGAATTTTTTACCGGTGACATTTTTCACTTCTCTGACCTATTTTCACATGAAAGAAACATGCGATTAGTGATATGTGGGTAAATAAGTAGCGACAACTGGACTGCATCAACATACTCCGTATATCTGTTAAGTTTTTTCAAGGTTTGTTGAACAAACTTTGTTCTCTTATGTTTTATGAGGTCGCATCATGCTTACTTCCTTGCCTTGGTGTAGTATCCAGTTATTCTGCGATTTTCAGTTTCGTCGAGTTCATATATTAAAAAATATGACTGTTTGACATTTTCCAAAAGTTCTCTGTCAAGTTGATGATAACGATGACCCACACGAAGCCAAACCTTAGATATAGTCTACACGAATAGATGGACAGTTAAACTTATATATTATAATGTTCCATTAGTTATGTTGCTTAAATTTAATATAGCACATGATGAAATAGGGAGTAAGAATTTATGCACAGTGCTTATAATATAATGAATATTTGCTTTCCTTGGGCGAAAAAAATACTGTTGGGTCGTGATTAT
>JAHZMV010004790.1:0-13113 GCA_027743765.1 Coecobrya sp. COE2 | reverse complement strand
AAATGACAAGGAAAGCTTTTTGCTGGAAGTCCAATATTTTAGTCCCAACCAATTTACAGTCCAGAGAGATGTAGAAATGTGAATACTGTGCATGCATGCACCTGTTGTAGTACCTAACAAAAACTGGTTTACTAAATATTTATTGGAGCATCGAACATTGGAATGAATTTTCAACTTTATGTTAAATAAATTTTTGTTTTCCTCAAAATGGCTTGTGTTTACAAATGTGGAAAAGGCAAAATGATGCATGCACATAACATAATATGTAAACTTGATAGTGCAATGCATTTACAATTAAATTATTTAAATAATGTATCTTAATGCTACAAAATCTGAAAATCTATTTTACTCGCCACGGACGAATCATTTTAGTTATTTAACTGATTCTTAACATGGAGAATTCCTAATCATGAAAATTACAGACAAATCCGTGTGTAAGTAGTTCAAAATACAGAGGACTTTGAACTTTGAAGTCGTCACCTGCGTAGCTGTATCTGAGTCCGTATGTGACATATATTTATATTTCATGAAAATCCACTGACCAATTTAAATATGAATGTAATTTTGATGATTTTGAAGTGTATGTATTATTTTAGTTTTACAATTAAATAATCAACAAACAATTGTAAAGGTTTTCCTACGTTTTATTTACATACATCGTGTTTGGATTATTATCGAACAACAATAAATAAATAATGAAAAAGTATCATAAGTGGTGAAGTAAATATAATAAAGTGAGTTTCAAAAATACTCGCGAGAATTTTTAGATTAGTTTTAAAATTCATGGGAATCTGTTCAAGAAATTGTAAAGGGTTTTGCGATAAATGGGTATATGTAGGCATGTTTTAAAGGTCAATGTCTGGCGAGAAGATGGTTCAGCTTTTCCAATCGACTGAAATAAAAAGGTTCTTCAGTCAGCCTTCCTATGCCATTACTGTCCATTAGCATGTATGGAAGGAGCATTTCTGGTGCCTTGAGTAAAATTCCTGAAGAGGCAGGTGGCCATGGAACTCCACGGAAGTTTAATGGCTTTCTAAAAGAACGACAATAAATGACAAATTATTTCAGAAAACTTAAGCAAGCTTAATTTTTATTTCTGACTTACATGTCTCTTGCAAAATCCACGATGGCCTTAACAAAGCTCCTGCTAAATGTCATATCTCCGTCAGAGAACCACTTAGACAATCCATTAATATTAAAGAGTTGGAAGAGCTCGTCTCCATGGCCTTAAAATTTAAATTATTATTTTTATATATGTATAATACGTATATACAAGGTATATATACCATATATGGTTATCTTAATTCGTATGAATAGGTCGTTAATTTAATTTTCAAATTACCTGCTGAGCTTTGAACTGGCGTCTGTCCCAGCATATGTTCTCCTGTCCAATCTGTGAACAAAGCTTGCATCAATTTCATCTCTGAAATATCCCTGTCCTCAGGTCTAACCGATCTATAGAAACTATTCGAGCCTGGTAACATCACAGACTTGTAATCAAAGTAGAACATGTAGGTGGGCGCATATTTGGAATGTTCCACGGCAGCAGTATGAACTGGTTCATAAAACAGCACATCACCAGTCATCCTCGTTACATTTTCTATAAATATTTTTAAATCTTCTTCTGCAATTAGAGACGCGTTTCCCCCAAAGTACATTTGTTTCAACGTCTGGGCAACCCTCGGATTGATGGGATCTTCCTGCAAAAGAACCCGGCCAATTAACGTATCCCAATTTTCGTCCAATTTGGGAATCAGCTCAGGCATCGCTTGAAATCTGACTGCTCTTACTCCCCCTTCCCCGGCAGATATTCCCATCATTAACGGCACGTGTCTTTCACTTTGTCTGTTACCATAATATTGCATTAAATCTTGTGGACTTGCAGGTAGAAACCTGCTGTCATTTGTTCCAAAGTCCCCCTCCACTTCCACCGAAGGCACAAATAAGTCCTTCTCATAAAAAGGATCCGCCCACCCAAACTGATACGTTTGAACTAGTTCCCTTGAATCTGCCATCATAAGGCACTCAAATAATCTTGTCATGTTTTCCGTCGTATGACAACCAACTCTCTTGCCAAAATTGAGAGCGATCTTTCTCGGATTTCCGGAAAATGCCCAAGGACACAATGCACTCCCGGAAATGGCAATTGCCTTATGGAACAAAGTTTGCCGTTGAGATAACGGAGACAGATTGGATGGTCCATAAAGTAGTCGGGACGATAGATGGCCGATTCTCCACTGAAATACCCCCCGCCATGAATATAGACCAAAACAGGCTTTTTGACTGGTGCCTTGGCTTGATTGACAAAGACGTTTAAATACAAGCAATCTTCTTCTCCACTGGCCTTCCACAAAACTAGCGAGTCAAACTGCAGACAGGCTGGCGGATAATAAATAACTTTCTTCAAATCGTGCCATCGCTTTACTGGAATGGGTGGCTGAAATCTTAAAGAATTCACGGGAGCCTGGGCATAGGGAATGCCCAGGAATTGCCAGTATTCACTGAAATTTCTCGAGTGACCAATTCTTCCTTGGATGGCACCATCATGAGTTTCCAGAATCGGGGTTAATTTGAGTGGAGGATTCAGAAGGGATGAAACAGCACGTTTTGTTATCAGTCCACTGGTGAATAGCAAACCGGATTTGATTAAAAATGCGAGAAAATTTTGAAACAGCATTTTCTGATGGAGTTTTCATAAAAGACAGAAAAATATAACCTATTCGTTCTCCACTTCACTACAAAATCTGAACTGATTCATTAACCATTTTTTTCTCCACTTGGTTCAGTACCCCAAGACCCAAGAGATCGAACAGCACAGAAAAAACACAGTACGGTTTAATGAACTTTTTCAGACAGGATTTGGTATGAAAATACCGAAAAAAATAACTTCACAAGGAAGCACGTACTACTGTAAATTTTTATTGGAATATTTCATGGGAATATCCCCTAATTTGTTATTGATTACTTTTTGTGTAGTATGTAGTACAATTTTGCTTGAATAATATTTTGCTTATTTCTGTTGACCAAATGGGTAAAAAGAGTTACATAATTTTCCTGACTTGACTAGCAGCTTCTTTCCACTTAAATAACAACCGATGATGATAATGATTGTGATGATTCAAACTTTAAGCAAAATGATTATTATTTAAAATACTGGAATTCATTTTCATGTTTCTAACTAACAAGGGTAAGAATCATTAACATCTCATCATGTAATTGTGTAGTTTATTAAGTAGTACAATTTGTACTCTACAAATGCGTTTGTTAACATCAACGACGGCGGCATGACAGTTGGCTATCCTTTGATGATGATCATCATCATTTTTGACGTCAGTTCACTGGATAAAACTGCTTGTGAGGTGCTTTCCAAAGGAACCGGTTTAAATATGTGAGAAAGCGGGGCTGCTTTTAAAGCCTAATTATTTTTTAAAGTGTGCATATTTTTCCTATAATGTTCAGTGAACAGTTCACTAATTGAATACTAAAATGAAGATCATTAGAGTGAAATAAAATTTTAGTTTCCTTAAACTGAGAAAACAGGGTTTATGGGGATATGGGGATCATTCTTTTGAAAATTGAAAATCCAGAAAGGACAAGAAGCGCTGTACTAAAACTCTAGTAATTCATTAAGATAAAAATTAAAGCGTGGCCTGTGGGAAGAAGTCAGAAAGTTTTTAATATGTTTTTGCTTCAGAATTTTGGCTTACGTTTCATGGTATGTATTCAAGTTGAATCATTCAACTTGAATTCAAAATTTTATGAACCAATCATTGAATAAGGCTTTATAGTTTATTCTATGTGAACCAATTATTAGTTTGTAATTGTACAACATTAGTAAGTGCATTACGTTCTAGACATTCTCTATTCAGCAGAATGAATTTTTCCAGACTTAATAATAATTCATTTTCCATTATTTTCATCAAATAATTAACAGTCGCAATCCTACTATTTCGAAACAATAAATTTGCATGAAATATCGAAGAAAAGCTTGAAAAATATATTATATTCAAAGGAATACTTTAATCATAAAAAATGCACTTTCAATTTCAACATCTTTACAATAAAAAGTTTTTAAAAAGTATTTGCAAATCGTAATTGTTCCATCATCCGGTGTCTGTATAATATTTATATATTTTTTTAAAATTTTTAAATGCTACTCTGTTGCTATTATTATTTCACAATAAAATTTCACTTGCACTTTCAATCTTCATGTTAGCAAACCGTCATCCTCTCTCATTAAACTATTCAAACCATTTTTTTTACATTTTATTATTGCTACAAACTGTAATGCATTTCCTGCTGAGAGCCCTCCTCCTTGTTTATTTGCTCCCCATTTCTATTATGAGAAGAGGGTCGTATTTTTCAGAGAAACCGATTAATTTACAGTGCTACTGCCATCCAATGATATAAAATTACTTACGTAAAAAACATCCACATCACGTTTTAACCGTTTCACTTTATTTATCTTATCATTATCATCGGTCTCGTAAAACTTACCTCTTAATCTACTAATTATCATGATTGTCATCATCGAGCATCATATCATTATTCCATATCCCGTCATTTTATTTGGTAAGATAAAGTTAGTAGTATTTAAAAAAAATTGTACTAATCACAGTAATTATATAGGTCTTTTTTCATGCTGCTTTTCTTACATTATGCCCTTAAGTAAAAAAAAACTATTACAAAATTTTTTAAAGACTACCTATTTTGGGCTGATTTCACGTTTGTCGACCAAAAAAATTCTCGACAGAGTTAACGACATTATGATGAGGTTGTTCTCCACCTACCGCCTGCGCCTCTATACTAACGTATCATCCTTCTCTCTGAATTTTTTTACAAAGTAAATTTGCAATTATCATAATTTTCTCTTTGTTTAAAACGGTTACAAAACCTTTCGTTGTCAATTTAGCCGTTTGTTACTCCGCTTCGACCGCGTTTGTGGATGATGAACATTAGCCATTCTTCTCTTTCATCTTTCACAAGATTATTGTTTTTTATAGTTTTAAAGCACCGCACGCAATTTAGTGTGTGGTGAACTAAATATTTTGTTATGAATTTCAAGCAATAAAAAATATTAGTAGTTTTAAAGAATAAGTATATTGGCTGCAAACATTTTGTACGAAAACATGTACATGCATATATTTTTTGTAAATTAGCTCTAATAATAATTGGCAGCAGGAGGCGATTCACAAAAGCAGCAGCGAAAAATATAATGGACTCATTATCGTGAGAAAATCACTTTTTTTCTGAAAACAGGAATATGCGAAAAATATTTTTTTGAATCTTTAAAAAAACATTGGGAGCACTACATAAAAACAGTTTGTTGAGCTAAATTTTCGTAATTTGTCTGCGTCTCCAACTTTGTGTGTAAATACCTATGGGTCTACTACACACCAATGTTGTGGCATGACATAGGAAATTGCAGGACTATACATATGTCACGTCACGTTAGAAACACAAAGTCCAATTACACACTCTCGTCAACAACTACGCGAAACAAAAAACAAAGCCAAAACGGCATTAATAAAGTTGACAAAAATTCACGCATGCATGGCAACAAATGTCGTTAAAGGGGTAATCGTAGAAGGTGATAGATGAGTTGACGGGTAAAAATATCTGTATTTCGTGCCTTTTCGTTAATCATCTTAAGAGGATTCCTTGTAAGTTTTTTTTATTCTAAACGAAAAAATTAATCAAATTGAGAGCGTTTGCGTCTGTCTCCTTCTGATTTTTGTGGCAAGTACACATGTCTGTCAACCGTTTTACTCTTATGCATGCATATTATTATAATATTTTTTCAGAGTTGAGTAGTTGACATCGCCCAAGAAAAAAAATCGAAAGTGTGTCTGTCTCTGTGCACAAATTTGTTTTTCTGTGGTTATTTCTCTCTCTCTTCTTATTACGCTCTGCTGAAGATTTCGGCTTGAGAAGAGGGAGTAGTCCCCATTCATTATATTGTTCCCTCTGTACAAAATTTCATATAATCTCGTGCCGTATCCTACGGCGGCGGCGGCAGTTAAAAATTATATTTTTATTTTGTCGTGGTCGTGCGCATGAATTTGCAAGCTAATCCCAGATCTTAAAATTTTTCTTTCGAATAACTGTGTTATCCTCTATTCTCCTCCCTTTTCCAAGTTTCGCACATATACGAAATAACCGCCTATTGTTTTGTCCTTGTTCATAAGATAAAAAATACTGTTTTTTATATAGCTTAAAGCTATGTAAGGGTTCACGCATAATTATTAATGCATACGAATACATGAGAAATGCGTCAAGTTAATATTTTTCCACCCCTGTAACAATGCAAAAGTGGTAATTAAGGCAGAGAGTCTCTTTGCAAAAACAATAAATCCACCACTCTACCACAACAACATATTAATCCTCATAAACATGCGAAAGAGGAAATGAATGTGAGATGTGACAAAACAGCAATAAAATAAAGTGTATTGCTGCTGCTGTTGCTGCTTATATAAAAATTTCCAATTACTTTTTCTATTTATTATTGTTATTGTATTTTTTTGTAATAATAACAGACAGTAGATTAAAAAGAGATTTTTGTCTCCATTATAATTACAGTGAGTGACAGAAAATGTACAACTTTAAAAAAAGGAGCAATAAGTCAGCAGCAAGTCAGTCAGGTGGCAAAAAGGAAAAAAAAACTTTCAAGAAACTTTTCTATTTCTCTACTAAAAAGCTTTATTGTTATTTACTGACTCACTGACGACGACACGGCGTGGCGTTTTTTTTTCATCGGATACAAAAAGGATTTATTTTTAATGGGCTTGTTGTCACATCCGCTCTTCTTGTGTGCTGCAATACATACACTCTCTCTAAAGCAATCATTCACTCTCCTCAAGCAAGAGTTTCTTCATCTTCGAAGGAACAAAGACTTTTTTAAACTACGCAATACGCAGCAGCAGCACGCATAATGTGACTTGTTTAAAATTCATTCTAAACTCCACTCCAATTACCTAACTTATCTTTTTAGGTAGTTAATCTTTAAAGTGGGAGAGAGCGTTTGGGAAAATAAAAGCCCAGCCCAATAGTATGGAACATTTAATTCAATTTTTCATTTTTGTATGAATAATGGCTATATAGCCCATAAGCTTTGTCAAAACTTGTTAGGTAATAAGGAGAAAAAACTGAGATGAATTTCGTGGGGACGGAGGAGGCAGGCAACCCTTCAAGTTTACGGACAGTTGAGCTAACTACCTAACAGCCGAGAGATGATGAGATGAGATGTTATTTTAGTTAATGCTGTGAATTTGATGATGATCGTCATCATGCAATGACCTTCCATTTTATATTCGTCTCACTTTCAGAGCAGCAGAACTATCACTCTCTGACATCTTGTGTGCTTATTATATAATTTATAACCTATTAAAATATTACATATTTTTATTATCATTATTATTATTATGTTCTTCATCTCTCTGGCTCTTGTTGATGAAGTTTTTCATGACATGTTAAAAATGTACTTTAAAATGTTTTCTTTCAAGTTAAGCTATTAAGCTAAAGCGTTTTTGTCCTCTCTACAACATTCCCCCGCACTCTGTCAGTATAGAACAATGGAAAATTGGTGGATGTAAAAATATAAAATTACATAGTGTCGTTACATATTTTATTACAGTTTTTTAATATTTCTTAACAACAACAAGCCACTCATTTTCTCCAAAAAATGCAATACTGCGCTTGCATAAAAATTGTAAATACTCCAACTTAAAAAAGGTTAAACGGTTTAGGTAGGTTAAGTGCAGCACACTTTTCATTTTTTTGACGACAAAATTACAAATTAGGTAACTAAAGACACCGATCAATGATGCAGTTGGTGTTTAGTTCACTGATAACCCCACATGTAATTATAGCTCAGGTAAGCAACATGACTCGCTATAAATTCTTCGGTAATAATCATAATAAATGAAATATGGCTCAAGTCACAAGTCAATGATTTCTCACTTGTCCTTCTACCCACAAAACTGCCAAAATTCATAAAATAGAATTCTTCTGAGAAGAAGAATGGCTCCTTGTCGTTAAAAGAAATAATGAGCATCTCTTCATCTCAGTCAGAAAAGATTTCAATCATCGTGCTGCCATGGAGACGACAGCAGGACATAACATTATTACAAGAAGAGGATCAACCCACTGGCCTTATAAAAAATATGAGGGATTGCATTATCAATGCTGCAAAAATGATGATAATTTATGTAAATAGACTTTTGTACAAAGAGTTTAGTTTTGGTAAGAAAAATGGAATTTTTGGTGGTTGCTTCGCTTGCACTCATTTTGAAACTACAACAACGTGNAAGAGGATCAACCCACTGGCCTTATAAAAAATATGAGGGATTGCATTATCAATGCTGCAAAAATGATGATAATTTATGTAAATAGACTTTTGTACAAAAGAGAGATGATCTTTAGTTTTGGTAAGAAAATTGGAATTTTTGGTGGTTGCTTCGCTTGCACTCATTTTGAAACTACAACAACGTGCTAGGGTGTTGCCAAGGTGGAAAAAAATGATAATAATAATAGGCACAAAAATGAAAACATTCTTTTATGGATGATTGCATATTACTGCAGCAGCAGCAAGTAGTAAAATGTGCATCCCCACCTATTCGCTTTGGTGCATCACGGTCGTACCCATTATTTTTGTGTGAAGATGCGACTTTAGAGAGAAGACCTCCTTTTTACTCTCATCATTGTCATCATAATCATAGCTCAATAAACGGTTTTGTTTATGAATAGCTTTATATAAAATTATTGAATTCTCACTTGATTTTTTTTCTTCTTCTTTTTGAGACGATTTCTTTTTTTGGATGATGGGGTTGATCGCGGTGGATTGGATTCCTCCTCCTTCTCTCGCTCGAATATTTTATCCCATTCATCCTGCCTGAATTTATTTTTTCAACCTCACGATTTTTTTCAGAAAGTGCAATAATTACAGAGCTACGCAGGTATTTACAGTTTGGACAATAATTTTTGTGCGTGATGTGGTTCATGTGTATATATGTCTGTGTTATGCGCGTGGACGTGCGGTTTTATCTTTTTTAAAAAAAGCTCATCTCTTTTCTATTTCTGTACAACAATACAACCATGCGCTGTAGGCACACTCACACATTTACTGTCATGATCGTCAGACTCAAATCAGATTGATTGCTTCATTTTCCTTTTTTATTGAATCAAGTGAAATGAAGCGGTTTACATGAGCATACATCGTGTACTTGTCATCATCATCGTCAACATGACCATCGCATCAGCATCGTCTTCATTACAACAACAGCAAAAACTATTAAACTTCACATGCAGCCATGACAATAATCAAATGTATATTGACTTATTATTACATTACCCATTCAAAAAATTGGGTTTCAAGATGATTCATGGTCGTTCTAAAAATAATTTGGCAACTGCCACGATTATCTATCTGCGCTGATCCTGATCTAATTTACTTTATTACTCTTGCAATATTTTTCGAGAAAGGTTACTCAACTACTTATAAACATGACATTTTAGTGTTGTTGATTCTATCAAGTTATTATTGCTACACACCAATTTGTAATACTATATGTATTTTTTGGGGCTGTCACGTGTCACGATGCTAGAGAGTATATTCTCTCTGATTCCAATTATATTTTCATGCAGTTAAAAATAGCTATTGCATGAGAGATGAACTTTTTTTCGTAAGTTTTTTTTTTAAAAAGCTTGTTTACCGTTTGCTATCATGATATGTTATCATTGTTTCATCCTGTTTTCAAATAATTTTTTAAAACCTTTTATAATATTTTTTTGAGAAAATATGTATAATTTTTTATTACTCTGGTTACTACAAAACCATTATTATTTAAGCAGGGCGGAGTAGCAAACATTATAACAATAAGTGCAACAACATCGTCAAATGACAAGGCGAGCAAGGTAAACTCTCTCACGGTCTTTTGCAATTTTTATATAAA
The DNA here is from genome assembly GCA_027743765.1 of Coecobrya sp. COE2. Taxonomy (NCBI): domain Eukaryota; kingdom Metazoa; phylum Arthropoda; class Collembola; order Entomobryomorpha; family Entomobryidae; genus Coecobrya; species Coecobrya sp. COE2. Next base: position 3,163 of record JAHZMV010004790.1, on the reverse strand, counting down.
TTAGCAGGAGTACGCATTTTTTGCACAGCTTCACCTACAACCACCACGTGACTAAATTGATCACATATACATACCTATTTTTCATTTCGCTTTTGATTTTCTAAATCACTTTCAGAGCGCTTTGCCTGTCACTCTCTGTCAGTCAGAGCAGCGAGCGTCTTTTGATCGTCGCCATTATTATCACGACATAACAAGACATTAGACAAACATTAAATTGCTTGGAGCAAATTTGTTTTAAAAAGAAACCAAATGTACATCTCACATAATAATAATAATGTTTGCTGAGTGAGTGAACTCATCAAAATGACTGTTTTTCTTCTTACGAGTTTAGTCGCAAGTTGAAAGTTGCCGTGAACAGAGACAGAAAAAGAGTGGATGGTGGCGACAATACAGACTCAAGTTTCATTGTTACCTGAGTAAACTGAGAGCCTTATAGGTTTCAAAAGTAAACTTCAACAATGCAGTGTCAGCGTTGAAGCAGCATAATGATTGGTTTTTCTTGTAGAGGAGAGTCGAGTGTTATAGTGGAAAGCGTGAGAGGTTGAAAAAGAGCAGAGCTTCGATTTCGATTTTTATTCTCAAGTTCACTTTTTAAAATCTAAAGTGTACTATGTACATACTATAATGTGTACATACAGTAGTTGGTAATTACGCATTGTTCATTGTTAACTTACAAGCGCGCTACAGTTTTGTCTTGTGTGATTCATCTATAATAATAATCATGTAAAGAGTCGTGCAAAAAGCCTTTCTGTCAAAAAAGCAGAGTATGTAATGTGGCTCTCTAGAAGCAATTTGGTTTAGTAAACTTTATTTTACAAGAGTGTTAGTATAAAATGTAATGGAAGTAGTTGTGATGTTGTTGATGATAATGATGATAACAACGTCAACAAAGTGAACAACATAATCATTATTATCTTCCACACAACACTATATACCGCATCGGTTGAGTTACATGCGTGCATGCAGAGAAGCTTGAAGGACGACGACAAGGCAGACGCAGTAAAGCAAAACCACTAGCACGCTAGCAGACCTGCTACACTGACACAATTTGGTTTTGTGTGTAGGTAATTTCAAACAAAGATCTCTTTTTTACAATTTACATGAAAATATTTTCATATTTCAGAAAATATTTTAGTAAGATTGATTAGGGAGGTTTGTTTGAAAGTAAAAGTTTGATCTTTAAAAAATCAAATATGAAAAATTTTAATTTGAAATTTCTTTCCGGTTTCCGGAATGCAATGCAGTAAATATTTACCGTTGTGTTGATTTTCTTTACAGGATTTGTGCCAAAATGTGAAGGGAAAATGGCTAAATATCTTGTCATTGAGCTGACATGATCTTTTTTCTGGTTGAAATTAAAGCGATTTGTTTTTAAGTATGACTCAGTTCAATAAAAGAGCCTTATCATCAGGCTTGGTGAAAAAGACCCCAAGTGGTCAAGTGATAATCCTTGTTGTCATTGTGTGTATTGTGCTGTGTGACATCTTAACTGTCGTAGACGGATTACGCAGTTATAATAATTATAGTGATGATGACAAGGAGCCAGTCTCACATTTCCCCGTATTCCGTGATACATCCAGCAGCAGTATCCTCATGGACAAGAGGAACAGAAGAAAAAAGCAGAAATAATACAATTATTGAGAAATTTGCCACAGGAGAAGGAAAATCTAACAGCTACAATAGTTCCAGTAGTGGTCACACTAATAACATCTCAGGTTACACAATTATTTCCACTATCATTCTTTCGTCATTTTTTATATTTTATTTCAATGTGCTCTCTGCTCGACTCAAAGTGACCTTCACCAAACGACTGTTGAAATAAAAATGACTGCTTGCAAAATGTTAAATGATAGCCATAAAGTAATCTTATTATTATTATGGTTATTAACTGGAAAATTACCCCGTTTTTTTCTTTCTTTCCTCACTTTTCCTTCCATATAGACTACATCAAAAATGGAGAGCTGTCTGCCATTTTTTGCGAACGATGTACAAAATCGCAAAAAGAAAAGGTTGAGCAGATCCTCTATCTTCTCTACAACTTTAATAATAATGCCGCAGGTTCCTCTCCAGCAGCAGCAGCAGCAGCAGGGGCATCACCCGCAAACGTGAAAATTTATCGTGACGAGGACAAGAATTACGTGCTTTTAAAAAAGAAAAAGGAAAAACGAAAGTTTAAAGCGACATCCTCTCCAGTACCTGTCTACCGCAAAAATCTACCTGAAATGATACCAACGCCAGAAACAATGCTATCGTCATCCTCTTATCATTATCTTCCCCGGCATCAGCAACAGCAGCAGCCATCCAGAGTTATTCAATTGCCACCGTCAACGTTATCTTCAAGCACGACTCCAGTTACTACATCTTCTCCAGGCTATTCTTCCATGGCTATACCGATTGTACCATATTTCTACACTTCTTCTTCTGCCACATCTCCATTTTTACCTTCTTCTTCCACTACTGTCAGCTCTGCGCTGGAACCTGCACAGTCTGTAGAGATGCCCACTCCTCCAATGCCACCAACGACGACTGGTCCGATTTACTTGTATTATCTCGGGGGAGGCGGAGTTCCTTCTTCCACATCCTCTTTGTCTTCCTCCGGCTCTTTGGAACCACCCACTACACCTGTTGTGGAGTCCAGCATGGCTTATGCGTCCAGGCCAACTACAATGGAACCCTTATTGTGATTGTGATATATTTTTAATTAATTTTAATGAATAAAAAAGTATACTATTAATTTTAAATAGATAATTTAGATAGATAGATAGCCTGTTCGCTTTATTTTTCTCAATAATTGATTCATTCACTCTGACAGTAAATTTTCTTGGAAATATTTTATTTTAAACCAATTGGAGCCTTTGGTCTCCTCCCGGAAATATCCAAGAGAAGTATCATAGAAAGTAATGTTTGCACAGCGTTTTCAAACACATTTCTGGAGAATTCCTTTCCCAAAGAGTAATAGCTCCCATACGAAAATTTAAATGGTTTTAGGGCACGCGTTCGTTTAACATCAATCAGGTTATCTAGCCTCTTCTTTTTCCGCCATCTTTTCTCAACTTGAATCAATTTGACCACTGGAAGATTTATAATCATGTCTCCGGTAATAGCCACAAGCGGCAGAAATATACCGGTAGCCCCCAGAATAAAGAATGCAAACAGTGCAAAA
>JAHZMV010004789.1:0-11669 GCA_027743765.1 Coecobrya sp. COE2 | reverse complement strand
CAAATTAATTTTTTAAACCGATGACACCGTCATGTAGTATTTCAAATTTGAGATATAACAACTTCAACCATGTAAATACGAGTTGAACGACAACTCTCGCCACACCTTCTCATTTGAACTTTTAAACGTTTTACTGGTTCCAGCGGTTACCAGTGACCAATAGCTTCATATTCAGAAACAGCAGTGCCTGGACGGCAGGTGAACTTCCGTCCGTCTTACGAAGCTATTGCTCGAGAACGACAGCAGTTAATAACGATTTTTAAAAGTCAGCTTTCACCAATCAATTACCCATTTTCAATTTAAGTATGGTCAGTTCCTGGACAGCGGGCAAATTTACCGGGACTGCAACTGAATTCAGCTGCACTGCGGGTGAATTCACCTTCGTCATAATTTTTGTACCCGGACCGGCGCGACCACCACCTATAGTCATTTCATTTTACTATTAGTGGTTTCAGATTAAAACTTAACATAATTTAAAGCCATGCCTAGCGACTGACCAAACTGAAATAACAAATGGATAATGTATTGGAGAAATTGAATTTAAAAAGTTTTAACAGATATTTAAAAAATATTCACTTTTCACAAGTTGTCACTCGTTAGGGCAAAAAGACATCGAAAAGCAAATAAATACTTCTTCATATAATCTTAATCGATAAGAAAAGATAAAGTTTCTGTTCTTATTCCTGCTAAAACGGTCGGATACAGATGAAAATACAATATACCGTTTAATCTACAAAGTAGAACAATTATTACATTTCACACATTACGTAAATGTAAGTATGCAATCGTCACCTTCTGTAATGGAAGCCGCGTGTAGAATACTCGCTAGAATAAAATAAATTTAACTTTAACCAACCTTAACTTTAAGATACCTTCAATTTGATAAAATTACTTTAAATGGGCTTATTTCGTAGGGGGCTTTTTGCAAGAGGCTTTTTACGTAGAGCCACATGGTCCGCTCATAACATTACATTGATTGCTCAAAAACGAATTGATTTTAAAATGATTTAAAACAGAATAATCATGTCCATTCGTTCAAATAATTCATACTTCTTTGTGTTTCCACTTATTGACTTACTTAACAAGGATGTCAAAAATTGATATAGTCCGGTGAGGTCACAAATGCACTTTCTTCAAAAATATGTTAAGCTAATGTACACAAATATGCTTGGTCTTACTTTAATAACAGACACGATACAAGGAATGTATTAAATCATTTTTAATTTATAGTTCTTCAAATAGTAGTCCAAAGGGAACACGATAACAGTATAGAATCTGAAAAAGTAACTCAATTTTAATTACGCTATAGGAATTAAAATCGGACAGCAGATTTTCCATAAGTGCTAAAAGAGGCAATATTCTACCTACATAGACGCGGATGCCAATCACAAAATCAACGCTCTTAGTGAACATTATTTTTTTTAGAAATTGGCAAGGAAAGAAGGATGCATCTTCCCAGGTATTAACACAATCGAACACCAGCTTTTGGTACTGGTTCAATTAATTATACAGATTTTGTTGCAAAATAATTGTATGATTTGTCCGATGGGACACATAAATCTATTGTATGTTAATGGTAAATAAATTTTAAAAATAAGCTTGCGTGTCAGTTGTCGATTACGCTTGAAAATAAGTGTAAGTTAAAACACACACATTATCTATTAAAACCGTTTTCACCCGGTTTTAGACATAAAACCCGTACTTATGGGTTTTTACTATGTCTGATTTTTAATAAAAGTTAAATTTTAGTGACAACTTATTTTGATTTAAATGAAAGATGAAATGTTAGTGGTAGGAATGAAAGTCAACATGTATTTATCAATAAGATAATAATTCAAACAAAGATGGAAAACAAATAATCAAATTATTCCTTGCATTTATTGATAATTATCTTTATTTGTCAATAACAATTACTTGCACTAAGCAAATAATATTCCAGATCTACTACTTTCATTACAATTTACATTGATTAATATTCATTGCTTTTCAAGTATCATATTACAATATCTCAGGCTATAAGTTCATACACCAACTACTTAAATAAGTAATATAATTACTTTTTCTTATCCTTTTTTTTCTAAACAGCACATCAACTATAATCAGAGTTAATTATTAGTACATAATAATTTTACTAAACCGTTAGCTTTTCCTAAACGACGTACATAGTTTTATAATAACCATTTATATATTAGATAATACGTTTGAAAGTATTTACTAATAAACTCTCATTCTTAATTACTAGCATATAATTATTGCTACTATGAACCATCAAAAATTCTTAAATGAAATAAACTACATTTTTATACCGTACATTTGCAACTGATATTCTTCATTGAAAAATCACTCTAATACGAAAATTAACATTTTGTAAGATAGATTATTGTAAAATGGTAAAATTGCCATATTTTTTAGTTTAGGTAATAAATGTATGTAAATGTTTATTTAACAGCAGTTCTAAGTTCTAAACCAATCATTTTTTAGTTACAATCTAGCTATAATGGATCGGGAAGCCAGAAGAAGCTAGCATAAATGTATTTTGAAAAAGAGTTTTTACTGGCGGGCATTTTGTACTTTCTCGTACATATCCCGTCGAAACTCCCAGAAATGTTTCTCCTTTTCTTGATGGTCATTTTCTAATCGCTGTCCAAAGAAAACGTCCTGGATAAAAATGAGAGGCGTTGGCCCATTCCTTGCTTTCTCTAACTCGACTTTTATGGAACGTAGCTTCGGGAATACATTCCAAACATTTGAGCGATATAAGTTGAGTCTGCCTGTATCGACTGCATTCTGGAAATTTCCTAATAAATCCAGTATCTCATTGGGGTAAATCATCGAATAAATTCCATTCCTGGGAAGTGGCCATATGTCATCATCATTCAGATAGTAGTGCATGTAAAGAAGGGATCCGCTGAATCCAATGAGGAAATTCAATGATGGGGGAAGAACGCCCTCATTAGAAAATGTAACCATTTTTCTTGCAGTTTGTAAAGTGGAAGGGATGAAAAATGGAAGAAAATCTGAATGCCCGTCATCTTCTGTATCAGCGGTGATGCCTAGATTTGTGAGCGTTGGACCAAAACGTGCAACTGCCCGGAACAATGCTGGTAGATTTGCTGAAGCAAAGTATATCAAGGTCAGCTTTCTAAATGGCGAGTTGAGCTGATGAAGAGACTCGATGTCTTCATCTGATACAACAAAAGTGTCAAGGGAGACGAGGTTACTCAGCTGTAGCCCCAATGGTAGAGTTAGCGACTTTAAAAATTCCACTTTTTCATTGACTAGTGCGCGTAGAAAGGCTTCTCTAATTACATCACGCACCTCTTCTTCAATGGGTTCAGCGAACACAAATAGTGACTCGACTTGTGGCAGCTTCAGCTTGGTGTGTTGAGAAACTCCGTCCATCCAAAAGCTAGTTAATTGCTGTTGTAATTGATCATGAGGAACATTTCCGTCTTCAATTATATCTTCCATGACTATGTCCAATTTCCTTAGGTTGGGCATTGTAGTCAGTAGATTGATGCTTCTTGCAAGACATTCTAATGGTGTAAGATTCATCAGGTAAATAGCCATTGTTGTAAAGTGCATGCCCAGAGAATGTAAAAAGTCCAATGTTGACGGCCCAGGGTATGGTTGAGCATTACCGTCCTCAGTTATCTGTCCATGTTTTCCAACAATAGGGCAGCGTCCTTGGTCACTCATGATCCCAGGTTCGTTCAGCATACTGATACAGTTGTCCGACATAATAGGTAATCCTATTGAAAGTACTGGCAGGAACGTTAATAGCTCAACAATATTCATATCGGTCCTTTGTAGCCTTTCTCTCGTGAATGCCTTGTTTGTTTCATCCTCAAAAGTTGGACGGAAGGCAGCATTATTTTCCAGGAAGTAATCCACAGCAAACAGCCAACGTTGACAGACGACGCGACAGTTTAGAAAGTCCTCTTTTGAAAGGTACTCGAGGATATGGGGGAGCACCTGCAAATAATTAAATGAAAAATCAAACAGTTAGCAAGATTGAATTACTGTTAGCATGTACATTGTCATTACAATCTTTTCAAAGCTCTATTCAATGCAAAAACATATAATACCCATGTGACCAAAAGGACGTTCAAAGTACGTACCAAACATAAAGTATTGAAGTGTTAGAAATTTAAGTTAAAAATGTCTACGGGGTTAGTGAATCCGTACTTATATTTATATACATCCGTTATTAAGGTTTTGAAAATGCAAAAGGCGTATGACATTATAACAGTTAGATAATTTAAAATTTGGAGGAATTTCATGGGGAATTTTATGTATCAAAATCAATCTAATCTACGAGGATAACTTAAACCCTACCGGCATGTGTGTTTTTAAAACAAATGTACTTCTTAATTTAATTTCCTCATATTTTTATGCAATAAGGCTCGAATGATTGATAATCTATTCTATTAACCTTGCTAATTCTAACATAAACTTGTATTGTCATTTGACGAGTTAAGATGCTAATTCGCAAGAATTTAGAATTGCCCTTGAATATAGAATTGGATCCCGTCGGAGGTTACGTTGGAGTCGGCCAAAAAGTTATTACCGTCAGCACAAAACGAAGAAGACGTTTGAAAACTGCATTTCTAGGGATTACTCCGACTGGACACCGTAATCGCTAGGACTGAATTCAATAGCTGGTGCAATTGTTTTGGCGTTGCAAAATCAACAAAGGGGAAGTTTTGTAGCAAGACAATGCAGGTAGCGCTCTAGTACATTTCGGAGGGAAATCGTTATACTGGCTAATTTTGGCTCATCATTTCCAAAACTCATCGGACGATGGTGGGTTTACTCCTACCAATAAACTTAGTCAGGTTGATGAACGCCCTAAGGAGAGACAAAGCGGAAGTCAGGCCGACGGAGGCGGTGATAAAGTGATCGCAACATCAATACTGGAGGCCAATATGCATTGTCCTAACTCTAATCAAGATTGTCAAGCAGACTCTAACGCCAACGGAAAGTAAATTTTCATATTTGCTATGCTTTATCAATGCCGTCTAGAACTTGTAAATGACAACAGAAAGCGTAATTGTTCCAGCGTACAAGGAAAATAAACAGATATTGAAATAGTCAGTGGATAATCTTCCGAATTGTTTGAAATTCAGTATGCGAAGCTTTGAGAGCAATTGCTAACTTCACCGAAACTGGCAATTCCTTTTGGCGGAACATAATGTTAAAATTCATGAAGCCAGTTACTTGACTCCAGGACTGTTTCACGTTGGAACAGACACAAGGCGATGTCAGCAGTTTGTAGAAGTAAACATTGAGAAACCTCTTGAAAGCTCTGATCTGGTGCAAAGTATAAAGATGTCTTCCCCAAAGAAACCTGCATGAAGGGAGAAATTTGCGTGAGGGTCAGATAGAGCTTATGTAGGAAGGATATGCTTTCCTGTTTCCTTGAACCTTTTTTCCAAATTTTGACTTCCGTGTCCTGTAAAATCTAGTTTTTAAATGAATGCTGATGAACGTTTTTGGTACAAACAGTTAGAAAATTATTGAAAACGTTATCATCGACTGGACTGATTTTGATCAGTTAGGTTCTGCTGACAAAGCCAATAGTCTTCCAAGAATTCTTGAAAAGAAAGTTGAAACTCCAATTCAATACTTGTGTGAAGAGTTTTGTACCTTTGTAAAATCATGATTTTATTTTGGGTTTCATACTTAGAGAACTGCCACAAGCTCCTATTCTAGAAATATGGAAATCTTTTGCTGCCCTGCAATAGATTTAGCAATGAATACGACGCAAAAAAATCCTTCAAAAGAAATATCAACTATCAGCCGATAGGGTGCAATTTGATCAGTAGTACCTGACAGAGACGCTAAACATAGATATCCAAGCAAAAGTAAATGCTCAGGTTAATCCGCATTTTAATTCTAATTGACAGTCTAAGTATGTAGTAGTAGTAAGTAGTTTCATATGTTCTCAATCTTCATTTTAAGACATATGTTATGATATGGTCAATTTCTGTAATGATATCTTATGTAATTTAACAAGCACACAAGACTAATTAAATTAGGAAGTAGTATGTCTACTAAACCACAAAACGCATTTTATAATTAATTTGTTACTGGTAAATATCCGTAAGGGGTGTTCAAATGAAATATAATTAACTGCTCATTATAATTGTCTGTCTGTAATATATTTACTATAATCGACACATCAATTTGCAACGAAATGACTTCATTTAATACATTTATAGCAGTTAATCAAATACATATTACTAGAATCGTGCGGAATACTTTATATGTACACGATGTACCATGGATATCCTCTGGATTGTTTTGTGCCACATGGGTAACCTCTACTTAATGATACATTTTTTAGCTTCTACGTCTACGCTAGCCGATCAATTACATAACTGCCTAGTCTCACATACCAAGTTTTGTTAGTAAAGCATACATCCTTAGATATGAGGTGAGGATGCTTGTTAAAAATCAAAGCAAGAAAGAAAGCTACTAAGCAGAAAATGTGGCCAAAAAATATAAACTTACAAATTTTAGTAGCCATGTGGATCGCGTGGAATGTAAAAGATCCGCCAAAATAGGATATGCCTTTCCCGCGTTTATTATATCAAGAGGATCCAGTAATTTGTCCAGAATAACAGACCACACCTATAAACAAAAAAGTGCATAATAAAAATTCAATCCTGGGCCAATACATCACTATTATTATTATAACTACAAACGCAATTCGTTTTCCTATTACCTCTGGTAAAAACCCACCAACAACATCTGGCAGTGGGTCATGCTGGGCCATGATGACTTCGTTATTTTGAACACGAGGGGCTATCTCTAACTCATCAAAGTAATTGGTGAAATCCTCAATAAGATTGGGAGTACACCAACTCCAGTCCCCAGCCTAAAAATTCAAAGAATACGTTAATTATTGTTGCTAATAAAAATGACTACAGTATTCAATACATTTAAGCATTTTGCTTTCAATTCACTTACATCAATGGCACCATAATGTGGGAGAACCCAGGAGAGAATATTGAAATGGGAGACTTCTGCGTCTCCTTTGTTGTTTATAAAGAAGTTGTACAAGTCATGCCGCCAGTTTGATCTCCCAACTTGACCTTCTCGGATGAAATGACCTCCGTCACGAAACTCAAGGATCGATAACTTCCTTTCGTTTGTTAAAGGGCGCAGAATGTGTCCATGAGGGCCCCTGGAAAAAGAATTTTAAGCGATTAAAACCTTCCTCTCATTTTTTTTTACTTTTAAAGCGCTTCACTTTGTAATTACGGTTCTAGCACAAGCTCAGTTATATCTATACTTACCGATCCATTTTTTACAGAATCGTTTCAAACAAGATCACTAGTGGAATTTTATTTGGACTAAATGTTCACACAGAAAAACAAAACCAATACACTGCTCGATTTTTAAATAAATTGTAAGTTTTAGGAAGAGAACACACAAATGCCTGACTGTATAGTGCCAAAGCAGGAGAGATAATGACACTTTTTGGTAGTAAATCTACAGCACTTAACTCACAACCCCTCAGCACCGAAATTTGACCGGTTTGTGTTATAGAATAAAATTGCCCATCTGATGACAATTTAGTATACCCTACAGCACACCTCTGGCTAACATTAATTCAATATTAAAATAGAGTATTATTTTGCAAAGAATGATTTAATTATAAATCGTAATTTTCATTCACTGGTGAACACAGTCATGGATTTGTGCACATGAATAATTTCTGTATAAAACTGCAAATTTTAAAATCGAATCGATACACACGATAAAAGTAATTTCTATACCAAACATGTAATTATTTATCACTTACATGTATGATTGTTTATTCGATTCTCAGTTTCATGCTTTGGGGGATTTGAAACTCAAAGTAACCTTTTATTGATAATTTATTTTGCAACTAAAAAAATATTTATAGGTATACTTAACCCTTCCTGAAGAAATAAGAACAACATTAATAATTATTAGTAATTTGATAAAATAAAAAAGAAATAAATGCGTAACTATTCGAATATAGCGAATGGGTATGTAAGTTTTGGAAAATTTCTAAACCTAAAATATTCATTCAATACTCCATCAGGATAACGTTAATATATCATAAAATATTCATATTAAAATTACTAAAATTTGGAACAGAATGCAGCATAAATATTATATATAAAATTTACCAGTGCTCGCTAGAAGGGAACTAAAATACTCATCTTATCATCAAGAAGTTTGTGTTGTTAAATGTTGGATGCTCGGAGTAAATGGAAAGAGATGCTATAAAATGAGCTACAAAATTATTTAGTATGCTGTAGAGTTAAATTCAATGCATTTGAATTACATAGTATAAAACTTACGTCCTGGAGAGTGTTCCCAAATCGTATATTAACTTGGATGAAACGGAGAATGGTTCTGTGCTGAAGAGTTCCCTGTCGTGCTTTGGATGCTCCCATGTACACTACATGTACTAATGAGCATAGGTTAAGTTAAAGTACACATAGTATTATTGTTTATATACAGCAGCTGTGTGTATAAGCAGGCCTTGTGCACATTGTTTGAACTACCGCACCGTTAACTAGCTTTGTTCCCTTTGCCAGAACGTTACCCCAGTGGCGTTTTTTGCTTAATGCTAGTTAACTGCCTTGTACATTAATGTTGTGAACTGAATGCATGAGCTAAATGTAATCATAGGAATTCAAAGATATTATGAAACGTACATTCGTGTAATTATTAAGTAGACATCTATAATGAACATAATTTTTAATCAAATGTTATTTGGAAAAGGTACATATATTAATTCAATAAAATGACCCAGACTAATTACAATTATGTCACATTATACGCTAAAAATTATATTTTACAAGTAAATACCATCATTTTCTATGGTTTTCGAAATTTGCTTAGGCAAGTACTTGTATAAATGATGTAAAGAAATTTTATGTAATTATCTTCATTTTAAAAGTAGGATTTCAGTGTAAATAAACCCGATTTTAATCATTAAAAATAATCAATAGAATTATTTTGTTTTAATTAGTTGATCAGAATGCTGTACGATTACTCTCAAATGCATTCCAACTTTTATTGGAACTTTTTGTATAGATAGCAACAACAATTGGAGATGATATTGCTTTTCGCAAGTAGTGTTCGGATACATCACTTTTCACCACTGCTCATCGTTCCAAGATAAATATTTAGTAAAACAATCAATTTAAAATTATTAATCAATCAAATACTTTCTGATTATTTTATCTGTTTGTCTACTATTCAGTTTTTAATTTGCTTTTTAATACACCGATCGTCACAAACCTTTTCATTCACTAGTTATTGTTATCCCGTCTCCAGTGTTTGTCATTTCTATTTCTCCTTGCTCATTCCTGATTCCCGCTAAAACCGGGTTTTTAAGTGATTCCACAAAATATTTGATAGATATCAGAGATTAAATTAAACAGTAAATTACCGAAATGCGTATTTTCATAATTGGAAGAATAATAATGTCACGTTGTATTAGGTGGCAGGCGTAGCAACCATCTTGTGATGCTCATTAATCTGGTTATTGCTATTGAGGATGTTATTCAAAAAATTCCATATATACATATATTATTAATAGAATAGATTTGGTGGTTGATAAAATTTTAGCATTTTATTTTTTTAAAGATTCGCAATATATATTTTTTTTAAATTACGCAATTATTGTTTTTTAACAAGCAAGTCAGTTGCCATATACCAAACCATTCTTAAGTCTTCAATTAGAAGATAAATAATTTATAACAATAATTTGGCTTTATTGTGTGAAGTAGTAAAATAAATATTTATAGTAATATTTAAACAAGCCTATCCATTTTGTTAATATACCAATATCAATTTTTAATAGCTTATTTTGCAGCAATATGAATTATATCAAACTTATTTGGAATAAGAAATTAATACAGTAACAATTTTATTGCCAATTTTATTGCCTTTCTTGTAAATGGAAATACCAATTTATTTACCATCCATCTATGCCATTTCATCTTTTCTATAATTTACTAATTAGTACATATTAATCTTCCAAAACATTAATTAAGTTGCCTATTTAAATGTGTTTTTTTAAGAAAATAAACCGTTGCCGATTTAAACTTCACCGTGTCATTAAAACAAACAGATAATGAAATGGTAAACTACTGTACTATGACACTCGAAGGAAATATACGATAGATCAAGTTTACAAAATATTTTCTGGCTATTTTAATTAATGAGCAGGTAGCTTGAGTTTCTGACACATTAAAACTTCAAAACCACGTCAACCATTCTATCTATCAAGATCGTTATAAAATTNTATTTAAATGTGTTTTTTTAAAGATAGTAAACCGTTGCGGATTTAAACTTCACCGTGTCATTAAAACAAACAGATAATGAAATGGTAAACTACTGTACTATGACACTCGAAGGAAATATACGATAGACCAAGTTTACAAAATATTTTCAGGATATTTTAATTAATGAGCAGGTAGCTTGAGTTTCTGACACATTAAAACTTCAAAACCACGTCAACCATTCTATCTATCAAAATCGTTATAAAATTTAAGGAGAAGCCATGATGCACATATTCAATTGGATGGTACGGAACTCCAATTGCTCTTGATTGAGTTGTGTATTTACTGAGACTCCTTAATTGATCGGATCTCTGCTGCATCAGCGTTGCAGTTAATCCACTGTACACATAAATCGTACTGAATATTTGTAAGGAATATCTTCATATCATCGTCATGAATGACTCCCAATTAATTTGTGTACATAAATTTAAGAGTTGCTTATAGTCAAAGAAGCGTAAACAACAATATAACGAAATGTACATCAGTTTACCGTAATGATGACTAAAAATAATTTTTTGACAAAACATTGAATATTCTAATATAATTAAAGTGATAGAATTAGGCGGCAAAAGTATAGCATACTTTTTGATTGCAGCACTTTCGATTTTGAACTACAAAGAATTGTTGGATATGTTTTCCCTTCGATATTCCAAATGTGTCGTTTAAGTTAGCGTTTAATTGCCGTAAGTTTTCAAAATAATAATATATTAGAAACGAGAAAAAATTTAAAAAAAATGGAGGCACCCGAAGACCCAAATGCTCCCATACACTAACTTTGTGAATTGGAGCAGGTATCTCGGAGATTCTAAAAAGGAGTGTGGCCATAAAGATGAATGTTTTCAGCAATTTATTGAAGATCCCATGCTTGTTCTCAAAATTTGCTACTTCTGTGGATGAAGGAGATAACATAATCTTTTCAAAATGAACAAAATAAAATACAGCAGATTGATTTTTTGCAAGTTATTTTTTAAAACATAACATTGGCTCTTTGTAAAACAGTAATAGAAACCGGAATGAAAAATAACTGTAGCTCAAATCATTTTTGAGTTGAACGTGCTGATTAATATATCAACATCGGAATAAAATGCTGCGAATATGCTGCCAGCATTCATTTCCGAGAGAAAAATAATGTTCCTGTCGGTTATTTATCAAAAGGCGTCTTGCTGCACCAACAGGTAATTTCTTTGATAGTACTAATTGTATCATGATGCTTGGTATCAATTACAATTAATCATGCTCAATGTTCATGTTATTGTGAGAAAGTCGGTAATTTGGAACACTTGTACAGAAAATTGAAACTTGTTTAATTAGTTATTTATCCTATGAACAATT
>JAHZMV010004788.1:0-11118 GCA_027743765.1 Coecobrya sp. COE2 | reverse complement strand
AATTTATTTTTATGATAACGATAATGATAATGACCAGCAAAACAAGAGGATCAACTGCCTTCTAATAGTTCAATTTTTCCCCCTTTTACTTCTTCAGATTATCATCAAGAGTGCAAAATTGTTACTGCAAAAATTATGTTATTGGGTGGTAATTGCTTTGTGGTGGTGGTGGTGGCAGTAGAGTTACTTTGTTGTTGTTGTGATGTGTGTATTTCCGTGGACAATGGACCCATTCAAAATGGACTTTTATCCATTTTCATCCCCGCCTGTCTACACTCTTCTTGACTTTCTTTTTTGGGGAGTCGAGTATAGCACGTGTTTTGGTTGGATGGATTGATGTGAGCACAGGTAAATTGGTTCGTGAACTTTTTGGGTGTTAGAATCAGCGAAAAAAATCAAACAAAAAAAACCAGCTAGTCCAACAACAACAACAGGATTACGTGGTAAAACATAAAGAGAAAACGAAACTTGCTGTAACGTGCAAAAAAACAGATTCAAATATATTATAACAGTCTACCTTTGTGTGTGTCCTAGTCCTACCCAACGTGATTGGTTGGTTGATGGGAGCTGGCTAAAAAAATAATATAATAATAATAATGACAAGTGTTCTACATTATGCATTAGAGGTATTCAGTTCAGTAAAGTATGTGATTATCACGTCATCATCAAATGTAATCACGTTAGAAAAAAATAATATGTATATCTGTCGAAATCAAAGAAAGTTTTGTCAAAAATTTTTTTAAAAGACGATTTGAAGAAAATGATGTAGATGAATCAATAGGTTGTCAGAGTGTGGAGCAATGACACCTGCTCTACACATGGCACTCGCTACCTACTCACGTTTATTCACACATCCGCCGCTATCACTATAAGCTCATGATTTCATTCAAATTTATTGCTTTCTGCTTCCTTATTTATTTTACTGAAAATGGGCAAAAAAATGCAGTTTTGGAGTTTGTATCAGGTTCAGGTACCATTGTATTAAAATTTTCAAGGTACATACCTACATACATCATCTCTCTTTGTGCAAATAGTATGATTTGGAGTGAAAATTATTTATTGTGCCAAGCCGGAAAGGGTTAAAGGGTTGAGTCTGTTGAAGACACGCTGAATTATGGCATCGTCACGTCATAACATCATATATCATTGTTGTTTAATCTTAAATGGTAAAAATGCATGTAGGTATTATCGGTGGACATTGGTCAAAGTCAGTGTCGTACAAGGGACGAGCGTCGTCCACTAGAAAATTTTTTTTCTCTGTAGATAAGCCGCGACGTGAGTCGCCGGATATGGTTGGACCTGCATACCTACTGATTTTCTAAAATGATGATTAGTGTAACGTGGCAGACGTGGGTGCCGGTGGTGTTGGTGCTTATCAGTGATCATTTGCAATAAATGAGTATTGAGTCATCACTATCGCTATATAACCCAGTCGTAAAAACCAGAGCAGCAAGTTAATAGGTTATCGATCTCTGAAGGACGAGGTCATTAATTTCTGCTTATTTAGTGCCAACATTTTACCTATTCAGTCAGATAACAGATTATTATGCAGTCACAAGAAAATGTCAAGTGATCTGCTGGTGGTGCGAACAAGTTCAACAAAATTTTTATACCTAAGCTAATCGATATAAATCGATTCAGGTGTGGTGGGGTACATGGTACGCACACGCGCTTGCATTATGAAATTGGCAATGAAATGAAAAAGTGAAATGAATCAAATGCCTACATAGAGACATTATTTTACTATTATGCATTATAATATGGAGTGGTATCGATTGCAATCGATTGAAAAGAAGGAAATCGAAAATTTAAGGTTACGTGACGGGAAGAGCAGACGACAAGAAAGGGTTGAACTACTATACTTATTTTGTAGACAAGAAAGTTATTATAGAATTTCAAGTGGAAAAAAAGGAAAACGAAAACGTTATCAAATTTTCGATATCGATAAAAAAGAAGTAGTATTTTTTTTCAAAAAAAAATAAATCTTTTTGACAAACATGTCATGCGTGCTGTTATACACGCTGTTTTAATTGGTTTATTGCATTATATTTTTTATGAAGATTAGCTTCCAAAATAAATTAATTTTCTCCGTTTATACTTAATCTTTTATCTTGTTGACCGTGTGCAGACTGCAGACTAGATTATGAAAGCTATAAATCCCGGTTATAATGGTTCCTGTCTGCTTGTGGAAGAAAATTATTTTGGCCACGTAATGAGGTGGCGAGGAAAGGATTGCATGCAAAATAAGTACTGATAAATAATAATATGTGATGAGTATATGGGAAAATAATACAAAAGGTGGGAAGGGCAATGGCAATATTAGCAAAAATGAGCAATTTGGCAGAGAAAAAATATATAATGTTCAAGTTGGTGTCGGCAGTAACTACCCTTTTTAATCACTATAATACTTTCTTGTCTGCACATAATAATTTTTTATATATATTTTTTTCTTATAATGAAATGAATTGAATAAAAATGCACCCAAAATTAATTGCATCAGATCATGCAGTAGCAATATCATTTACCATCATCTCATCATCATAATCATGGTTTGGGGCTTGTACTCTTCAGAAAATCTAATGCATGTTGCAAAAAAGTATTAAAAACGAATAAGTAGGCATGCAAACACACACACAGAGATACACACGGAAGGCCTGATTACATTCTCATCCGTTGTTTGAATACTAATTACGTAGTTTAAGAGCTTTTTTTGCTAAAACAATATATACCCACTTGGGTAGAACAGTAAGCAACAAAGTAATAATTTTTAGTAAGAAAACGAGAATTCCAATATGATATGCAAACTAACTCTTAAAAAAACGCCTCTCTTGGTCACTTTTTCTTTCGTTTTTTTCCCTTTGCGGATATCTATCTAGGCACACTTGCAATTTTGCTTTGTAAAAAAAACAGGTCCACAAAACAACAACCTGACTGAGTGAGTTGAGAGTGAGCAGACCAGCACGAGCACCAGTTCAAGAGAAATGACTAAATCACTTGCTACGCGATCCCATATAAATATCAGTTAAAAATTGAAATCCTACACGTTTTATTATACTAAACTGCATCTACTTTCAACTCTAAAGCTCACAATTTCGTCATAAGAAAAAAACTCGTTTTAATTTTTCTTCTCCTAAAAAATTCTTTGCAAATATGCATCTACAATAACTTTTACTCATATGTGCATACTACACAGTCGGTATAGAATAATCAGTACCCGCGTCATTGTCATCATATCACAGTCACACACACAACTTTGTACACAATTATTTTAGTAGGCCCTGTGGTGGTATGGCAGTAGGACCTGTCGCAGGCTCAACTTTTGAGAGGCGGTATGTAGTATGCATGGGTGTAACATGTTTACTTATACTTGGCGATAACCATAAACTATGTTGTTATTGTGTGCCTATCCTCCTCTAGCTAATAGATAAGGAGAATTATGATGATGATGAGCCAGTCCTCCTCTCTCTCTAGCCGAGCGTAAAAACCACATTCTGCACAGAGAGTGGGATTTGTTGCAATTTTGCAAGCTTGCAAGTTTGGAAAAAAAAGAGGAAGGTAAAGTGGTGGTCCTTCTTATGGTCTATAACACAGTAATATTTTAAATATGAGAGATGATTCACTTTAATTGTGGCATGCAATAAATATCATTTAGGCATTGGATCCTTTTTACTGGCTAATCTATGAGTCTTCACGAGAAATTCAACTTTTAAAGCCTACACTATAATGAGCGTGATTGCTATCTGTGAGTAGTGTCTATAGAATCATCATTGAAAAAGTCGCATTTAAATTAGTCTCAGGAAACAAGAAGAAGAATTATTGAGATGCCGCAAAAGTACAAAAGAAAGTTTTTTTTGTTTCTTTTCTATTGATTTTCTGTCTACAATATTCCATCCGTGTCGTATGTCGCGGAAAATTATATTCTAGAAAATAAAAAAGATCAGATGAAGCCATAAATTTATTTCTGGGTCACTAGAACCACCACCGTGTTCAATGATCAAAATCATTTAAAGGAAATGAATTGGATTTGGATTTCTTGTAAAAAAAATAAAGTTAATCATAATCATGTTTTCTCAAAGAAAAATATTGGTTCAATTTTCAATATTATTTTTTCCCATCTGCTACTTCCTCCTGCGGTTATCACGATGATAACTATAATTACCTGAAAATAAAAAAGTACAAAAACAGTAATTTTTTGTGTGGTAGGGAACCAGGTGGGTAAAAAAAATTTTGCAGGCAGGTAGGTAGGTTCGCATAAAAATGTATTTATTTTGCAGTTTGCACAAGAACAAATTTGCTCTGTAATAACTAGTAATATTGATGACGAGAGGAGGGGAAAAGACCCACGCCCATATTTTTTACCTTTCTTCTTGTGTATCGATTCGCTGATGATAATCATCAAAACACTTTTATGATTTTGTGCCCAGAAGAAGTTTTGATGATCAAGTTTGATCCTTGTTTGGTAGATGGTTTAGGTATTAAACAGAAATAAATAAAAATAAATGTCTCATTTGAAAATTCAAAAATCGAACCAGAAACACAGAAGCAGTCTGGTTAGCTTGTTATCAGGTTGACTCCTCATATTATTCTGAAATGTTCACCTTATCATGATGATTATCACGAAGCAAAGCGTATTTAGAGGGAGATTGTAGGTAAGGTACTTGTAATAATTATTTTGACGAGGGACTCAAATGTAAATTGCAAATCAAGTAGAATAAATAGAGGACGTGGTTGAATAAAAAGAATGAAAGTGAGAATTTGTTCCTTGAGGGCTACAAGTTCAAAAGCATTTTCACTCTCGTTTTTCTTTTCTTCTTTACTCGTCCTCTTCTCTGACTTTGATTTTATGAGGTTTCCTGATTATGTCAAAGGACAATTGCATTGTCAAAAGCGGACACTTGACACTGTCCAATTGTAACAATGGCCCTTTTTTAGATGACATGACAAGGAAAAGGAAGGACGGTACTTAAAATTTGTGACATTTTTTAGGCTTTTATGATGGCGTGTGTGTTACTTAAAAAATTTCACTGTTTTTTGTTTCCATTCACAATTAAATTTTACGATTATGTTACTATTTCTAGTACAAGATAGATAACATGTCACATGTCACATCAATTTCACCACCTTTTTTCTTTACCACCGGCAACAGTTATTGTTTAAAGGAGACTCGTAAATGCTCATCATTAGTAATAATCTCTGTAGGTAGTAACCAAACCAGAATTAATCATCAACGTAATAATAAAAAGCAAGAGGATTATATTTTTTGAAAAACAGTGACATGAACGCATAAAAATTCTTTATAGTTTTTTGACCACGGCCACGAGGAACGAACAATCGACAATTACACTTGAAAAATCTGTTAACCCTTTTAGAATCCCTTGTCATTTATGAATTCATTTGTCATGATTGATTAAAGAGCAAAAGAACAAGAGAAGAGGACGAACGATTTATGATAAATGCTAAAAAGTAGGTGGTAAGCTAGGTAGTTTTTTTTGTATTCAAGTCAGTTAGTTTGATAGGCAAAAATTGAGTGGTTTTTGTTTGTAAATAATGCGCGCATGAACAAAGTAAAAAGGGCTCCTTTGAAAAAATAAAAAGAAACTGATACAGATAAGCAGCATTCATTCTGAATATAAATGAATACATAAATTTAAATGAAAAAGAGTGGCTGTTACAATAATTATTATTACAACAACAGGTACTACTGCATATACCTATGAAAAAACGTGGGATGCACATTACGTCCAATTAAAAAAAAAGTCAGACGAAGACCTGAAATATATTACAGATCACCTTGCACAACAAAGCAACAAGTCATGTCATCATCTTCATCTTTCTTTATCGACGGAAGGAAGGAAGAAAAAGAAAAGAAAGAAGAAAATCCATATTACGTTGTTATAAGAAAAAAAGGGTGTCTACTCACTTAACTTACAAAAAGAATATTCTGGTTTTGTCTCTTCACTGTGCTTACACATGTCATTGTTGAATGTATTCTGGCGTTTCTCTGCCGTTAAAAGGTACTTGAATTTAATGCTTGCTTAAGAGCGTCTACCTTTAGGGTAGGGTATATTATGCCAATGGCGCGCGTGTGAGTGTGTGTGTGCGAAATCTCCTCTCGCCATTGTCGCTCAACATGGCAAAACGGCCATTTCTTACAAACTTGTAACCTTTTTATGGGGATTTTAGAAGGAGTAAAAGGGCTGCAGAGAGAAAGACCAGTTTAGTTNGTGTGTGCGAAATCTCCTCTCGCCATTGTCGCTCAACATGGCAAAACGGCCATTTCTTACAAACTTGTAACCTTTTTATGGGGATTTTAGAAGGAGTAAAAGGGCTGCAGAGAGAAAGACCAGTTTAGTTTGTGCTCTCGATTTCAACAGAGGTTGAGGTCGTCGCAGAGCTGCTCGCGAATATATGCACATTAGAGCGGCGTCATTTTAACAATATTGTTTTTATCAAAATCGAAATTTTTTTTAGTGTAATTGATTGTGTTATAATACGAGCAAATGGTTAGAACGTGCACAAAAAAACTAATCTCTTCTAAAAGATGCTGGTAGTGACAAAAAAAGGAAAAGTGTTATGAAATAATTTACTTTCGATTTTTATACACATTAATTACAAGGAAGTGT
This sequence comes from Coecobrya sp. COE2, assembly GCA_027743765.1. Taxonomy (NCBI): domain Eukaryota; kingdom Metazoa; phylum Arthropoda; class Collembola; order Entomobryomorpha; family Entomobryidae; genus Coecobrya; species Coecobrya sp. COE2. The sequence continues at coordinate 4,495 of JAHZMV010004788.1, read as the reverse complement.
GAAAAATAGTTTTGTAAGTGGGCAGTGAAAATTGCACTATTGTGTGAAATAAAAGTGTAGTAATTAGATATAAAAATTGAATTATGGTGGAGCAATTTTTAGGAATGATATAACTTTAAATGGTTTTGTGGGGTAATTTGAAATATTATATAAAGTGTCCATTGTGGTCATCGTCACCTCGACCTTAATAGATGATCATGCTGCGGTGAGGATGAACGTGACAGTGGAAGCCGGAAACTGTTACAGTGGTGGCGTATGCACTTAAATATCGAAAAGAAACTGACAGTGACAGAAAAAAAACCGTGACCTCGCAAACCGCAAGAGTGTAATTGGACTTGATTTTTTCGCTGTTACAATAAGTATACCTTAATCGAAATCTTTTGTGATTGGTCATTTGAGAAAAATTGGTGGTGAAATGCGGGCAGTTATACAATAGCATTGTTTAAACGTGCGTGTGCAGCGGTTTTGTAATAAAAATTAATCAAAGATTAAATTGGTGATTCTAGCGGCTATATACATTAGACGTTACATGTAATTATATTTTCACTAACAGGAAGTAACCGGAGAAAATATTTTTTATTTCAAATTGCATTTCAACTACTTGTGTTACAGAAAGCGCATAAAAATGGTCCACATTTAATAAATGGGCTGCCATTCACGATCTGCTTTTCAAATGCAGACGTAATGTCTAAGACTCCACTGAACACGAAGCGAGTCCTATTCCTGTAGCAGGTGCTTAAGTGTGAATTAGTTTAGTGTGTTTTAAGTAATGTTTAAAGTGAAAAAGTGGACGGAGAAAATTTCACCGAGGAACGATAAATTATTATCATCCATGACACCTGACTGCATTGTTCAACGTGGTCACCGGAAGTGTTCCTCTCCGTTGCTGCTGCAGTTGCCAAAGAATAATGTGGAGGGGGGAATCGCAACAAAAATGGCAGCAAAAAATATGTATACGATGGAGAAGAAAAGGGAGAATGATAAGATGATACAGGAACATAAATCCAAACTAACAAGACTGACCACCAAATCATCGTCCTTATTACTAATATCATGCTTTACCAAAGGATGTTATTATTATCAGCAGCAGCAGCTACAAGCTACTCAGATCTCATCACAATTGATACACTTATTAGAATCATCACACTTATCATTATCATCAGTAGTAAAGAGAAAGCTTAGCGGAGTATCTAGGATTCTAGGAAGCTTAGTGACTCTGCTTCTTGTTTTGTAAGTTTATTGAAATTTAAAGAAAAATAAAGGGAGAATGATAAGATGATACAGGAACATAAATCCAAACTAACAAGACTGACCACCAAATCATCGTCCTTATTACTAATATCGAAATCATGCTTTACCAAAGCATGTTATTATTATCAGCAGCAGCAGCTACACGCTACTCAGATCTCATCACAATTGATACACTTATTAGAATCATCACACTTATCATTATCATCAGTAGTAAAGAGAAAGCTTAGCGGATTATCTAGGATTCTAGGAAGCTTAGTGACTCTGCTTCTTGTTTTGTAAGTTTATTGAAATTTAAAGAAAAATTATCCGTTTTTTGACCTTACCTAACTATTATAACATTTGTTCCTGCAGAGTAATTAGTCAAAGTTTACCTAGTCCTGCGGACGCTGTGGGATTGTATGAGCAGTCAAAATGTGAAACGTATGGGTGGAATGCACTTCCGGTCTGGAAAGTCCGTGCGCCACCACGTTGGGTTGCACCCATGAGTAAGTGCATTCATTGTAGTGTAAAAAAATTACTTGCATAATTTGAGTTTTGCACCATAATAGTATTAATTACATAATTGACAGATATGGATCGTAAAATGCAAAAGGAATTTCTTCAGCTATTTCGTGGCGGCGATACATACGGCGACGGTGGGAGTAGCTCAAGCGAAGAAGAGTCTTATGAAGATGAACAAGTGCCTGTGAACATTGAAGAGTTGCATCGTATCGGTGACATGTGTCCAAAAGACGCCTTTTTCTACAGCTTATCACCCAAGCACGCTGATGCGATCGTGGCAGTGGCAAGAATGTTTGTCGGTAAGCTTATCAATCAACCGTGAGAATTGCACGGTGCAACGGAAACCGATTACGTCATGTTTTTACACATACAATCTTAACGGCTAAAAAATTAACGACCTTTCATAACATATTTATTTCAGAGCAACACTCGCCAGCAGAAGTGCTTAAGCTCGCCAAAGTACTTCTTCGCAGTCGTCACGTGAACCCAAAAGTGTGGTACTACGCAATCATCGTCGCCTCTCAGGAAAGACCTGACATGACCGGATTTAAACTGGCTCATCCAATAGACGCCATGCCCGATCTTTTTATACCAGGACCTATGCTTTTTGAGGTGATGGACAAATACAAGAGTGCCCTTCAGGACAGAAGCGGGTTGCCCATGAATGGCACCTTTCTCACGGCAGCTCTCAAACGTCTCAAGAGATCAACCTCGTCATCTTCTGGCAGGCTGACAAAAAGGAAGCAAATTAGGAAATCAACGGCAGCAAGCAGAAAAAATGATACGATTGCTGATACATTTAGCAACACTGAAATTGGTCGCAGTAAAAATGATAAGAGCAGGGTCTTACCAATGTTAGATAATCATAACAGTATTAAAAGTCATTATCGTCAACGGCAACAGCAGTACAGTCGACCGCAGCAGCAGCAACAAAGCTCATTAAACAAGAATAAAAGGAAGAAGAAGAATTATAAGAAGAAAGCTGCCCAAGACACTACAGGACTCGTAGGAAATATTACAGAGGTTCGTAATCGTAAAATAGCGTGTGTCGTTTGTTTATTATGGGAGGAGTGATATGATAAGCACCCTGTTTATACTTGCACTTGTTACATTTATCAAGTTTAACCAAATGTCGAAAACATAAATTATATTACATTTTGTAATTAATTTGCTTGTTTCTTTCAGTATCGAGCTGATAGCAGCATGTGGAAACGCGGAAGAATTGATGCGGTACTGATTATTACTATATAAAAAATTGTTTCATTTTTCTTTCATTTGAAAAATGCAAGTGGTTTAATTTGGGGCAAATTGTGAGCAATTTTTTTGTAATAACAATTTTCTCTCTCTTATTTAGTTTGATGACTGTATCGTTGTGGATGGCTCTATTGGGATTCGAAATGGGATTGAGAATAAACTGTGGTATTTCAGAGAAGATTTGATGTCTCGTTTATTTAGTTTGATGACTGTATCGTTGTGGATGGCTCTATTGGGATTCGAAATGGGATTGAGAATAAACTGTGGTATTTCAGAGAAGATTTGATGGTCAATCAGCATCATTGGTATGCATGCAATGTGAACTTGAGACCCAATTCACAAAAAGACCTTTTATCTTTAAAATGGGAGAGGATGTATACATTTGCAAAATAATAATGTTCAAAATATTTTAATACTTATCTTTTTATTCATTTGTTTGTTTCAGGTACTGGCATCAAGAGGTAAGATTTGTTAAAAAAATTTCAAGATTTTTTTATATTCTTTAACTGCCCAAACTAAATACATACTATTTACTTATGTCCCCACCATATAGTATCCATTGAACACCACAATGCACCGACCCAGACGAGCAGAATTGTTTTTCTACATGCATCGCAATCTTATCGCGAGGTACAAAACAATTTTTATATTCGTTTTCAACATGCCTACTAAAATAGCTTAACTTTTTTTATGAATGTACAAAGTGAATTTTTATGGGATGAATGGATAGGTGTACAGAGTACAAATTAGTCATTTTGAAATCAGGTTTAAGGTTTCTGAGGTTGCATTATAACAAACTATTGTAAAATGGCTTTAATGTCATCATCATTATCATGGCAGGGTCTGGTATACCAAGAATTGGTGATGATGAGGTGATCTCTTACGTGACAATGCATACAAACAAAAAAAATGTGTACAGAAGCGGTAAAGTGGTCAAAACATTATCATATTATCATTTTGCAGCAATGCTAGTAGTTTGGCAATCACACAAGTAGTACTTGAAAATAAATGATGAATGAAACGTGTTTTGCGAAATGATTTTTTAAGGATATTTATTATGCCAACTTTTGGTTTTGGTAGGTACAACGCTGAACGACTTTCAAACGGGATGCCGTTAGTGCAAAAGTTTGATATTCGACCCGGAGCGGAAATAAAGTCTGCTTATGACTCCCAACTGGCTGATGTCAACTCGGGCAAGTTTTGGACACCCAGACCTCATGGAGTTCGGCTTACAGATATTCTTCATATGGATAACCCGGATTTTGAGAGGAATATATTAATAGGGCAGTATAATGATTTGTATTGGAGATTGGCAAGGTCGGTCAAAATCGGACATTTGCTCACGGGGCCGGTATCAACTGTGAAAATTAAGAATACGAAGGGAATTGAGCCGCTGGGAAATACTGTGGAGGCTTCCACGCTTTCCGCGAATCCAATGTTTTATGACGCGATGGGCTTTCACAATTTAGGGCATCAACTTATTGGATTT
>JAHZMV010004787.1:0-18201 GCA_027743765.1 Coecobrya sp. COE2 | reverse complement strand
CTTAATTTTTGGGTGCTGGAGACCTGGAGAAAAGTTGGAGGGTTTTTTTCCCGGAGGTGTGTAGATGAAAGATCCGGACGGGTGCAAATGTGCCAAATTTTTTGGAGGAGGCATTCCAAATGGTCGTGTTGTCGTTTGTGAGCAGTTGAAGACCTGGAGACTACACCATAGCGGGACGTGAGGTTATGGGTGGTCGACAACTCTCTCATCGACATGATCTTCTATTATCAAAATTTATCGTACAAAGAAGCAAAAATCAACCCTATAAATGAAGCGTTATAAATATATGCCATAATAATAATAATAATCGTACAACACACTAATAAAGACAAGAAAACGGCCTACTAACTACAAAGAGTACACACGTTACTGAACGGAAACATCGAACGATACAACTGTCAGTATTACCTTTTTTCTACGGATATACTTCTATTAGGCGGCTGCACAATGATATCACAAGGTACCGTTAACATTGTATTCATTCATTTACAGATGTAATGGTTATTCAAATGAAAAAATGCTCAAAAATGATGTCTTTAACGTTTCAGTGTTGTTCCAAGAACCCGAGGTATTCATTACTGTATGCTCCATGGCTGGAGTTGCTAAATATGGGAAACATGCACGTAATTTGGATAGAAGGCTGGAGCTCAATTGGAATAAATTTGAAGACCACCAACCTGGAGATATTGTAGCTCTGTTTGACTGTGATCCTGAGGATAAGAGTGTAAGATAGTCGATATAATTCCGGTGGCATTGTTGAGCTGGCCAAAGAAACTGTTGAAGTAGAATCTAGTCGGGGTTATCAACGGACAACGGTGAGACTGGAGCGAAAGGCTTTATCAACTAAAGGGGATACCTGTCTTGGATGGTGGATTGCGTACTTGAGACGATCTCAAACAGGCTCTTCTTGGCTGGTCCTTAAGAGTAACGCACTTCGCATTAGACCTCACTGGATGAGGGAATTAAGAAATGTGATTGGGGATATTCCTCTGACCCAACTGATGATTCCAGGAACGCATGATGCCGGAGCTTGGATGGAGTATGACCCTGTTAGATGTGAAAATATATACGTGCGCTACTATATTTGGTGAGAACAAATCAATATTTCATAGGATTAACAGTGGTATATGAATCGGGTCAGTTGTATATGTATTAATTTTTTTATTGTGTGGATTATAAAGCCAAGAAGACTCCATATATGACCAATTAGTACATGGAATCCGATATCTAGACGTGAGGGTGGCCCATTACCCATCCACTCCCGAACGATTCTGGGTAAACCATGATAAAGTAAGTTGAATCATTTTATCATTTCCCTGATTATTTTCTAAAGATGAAGGCGAAGGTCTATATTTTATAACGTTAAATCTTGCTTATTGTTCTAGTATCGCATCAGGCCCTTGATAACTTTGTTGGAGGATGTGAAACGTTTTGTTGAGGAAACAAAGGAAATCGTTTTCCTTGATTTTCACGGCTTTCCAATTGGATTCACATCTCGTCTGATTCACGACGAGTTGTTTCAATTTCTCTGGAAAGTTATAGGCAAATACTTAGTTCCAAAATCTGTACCTGCTAGTCAGCTTACCCCCAATATGCTCTGGAGGACAAATAAGACTATCATCCTTACATATGCTGAAAGCTCAATTTCTAGTCTCAATGAACATCTATGGCCCTACCTTGTCCACGTGAGTCCTTTATGGAAAGAATTTAAATTATAATATGTAGTACATCTAATTCTACGGAAATACATTTTACAATTTTCTTTAATTTCTTTCTAGGCTTGGGGCAACAAACGTAAACAAGGAGACTTGGAAAAATATCTAGGGGACACACTTGCGAACTTTAAGCACACCGACTACTTTTGGTCAGCGATGGCTGAAATAACACCGAAGCCCATAGACTACCTGTCAAAACCAAGATATGGTTTGCGTGGTTTCGCTGAATTAGTAAATCTACCTCTGACATATTGGTTTCAAAGACAAAAATGGTATTCTAATTGTATGATAGTCTCGACAGACTTTTATCTTGGAAACAATTTGATTGAAATGGCTGTAGAAGTGAATCGACAGAAAAAGCTTGAGAACGATTAAAACCAGAGTGGGGAACGCCAAATCGTATTTAGTGCAACGTATGATAGTGAATCTCGCACTTTTTTATGAATGCACACCGGCTTAGTGCTTATCACACTACGTCATGTACTTTTTGTCATTTTGTATTTCCGGTCTGAGAAAAACTGCCCGCATTAGCTATACCCAATACACCAGCAAACCTTCCATTAATTTTTAGCAATTTGCAATTAAGATCTACTGCCTAAATGAAATACTCAGAATGCTATCAATGTTTTTAAAGAATGCTATCCAAATAGTTTTTTTATGTTTATTTTTTAGGTATAATTTATGTACCTAACCTTTATACTATTTTAAGAAGCATTTTATTGTTATTGTTGCTCTTTCATGTTAACTTGATAAAGATGACAGCAAATTTCATATCATCAGTAGAATATTAATGTAAGCATAATATAAAGACGAAATATATTATGTTTGAGGCAGCAAAGGGTTTAAAATAGTTGTAGTGCAAAGCAGCTAAAGTAGAGTAGATACGTAGATTTTGTATACTTGATTTTAATATAGTGCGGGTAAAAATCGATTTATTTGTGTAGGTGGAAAAATGTCAGATGTAGAGAGCATTTAGGATGTGATAAATAATGTATTCCATAGTCTCATAGAATAGTACTTTTTTGTCTTATATACTTAGGTCAAAAATCAATAGAAATACATTATACTCTGAAGGGTAGAAACATATTAATCATATTATTATGCAAAATTCTCGTGCAATAAACTCATGTACCCAAATAATCTATTGCCAAATTTAAGTAAGCTAAGAAAAAGTACGAATAAAATGGGACTATTAAAACGGTACACAGCGTAATTATTTATGGCCCATGACTTATGTCACTCTGAATTTTTTTTCGCACTTGTGTAACTTCGAACAAAACTCGTGTAACTTAATTTTCATATGAAAATGATTTAAAAATCAAAATACATACCTTCAAAGTTGCATAATTTATGTATTTAATAATGCTCGTAGCTGCATTACCATTCTTTCGCTCATCTATTAAAATGAAAACCTTACACTACATATCTAGCTTCAAATCAAACCATCTTCCACTAAAATTCATGCGTAATTGCAACTTAGTTTCTTAACTGGAACGATTTTTTCGACACCTAAATAATGTTATATAATAATTACTTGATTATAAATGCTCTTCACAATTAACTGCATAGTTTAAAGTTAAGTTTTAGAAGAATTTATATTTTATTTGAAAATCATAAGGTACATAACAAACTGCATCGGTATAGGTAATACATGAAACACATTTAAGTAAGGTATAACGGTAATATTTCATTTGAACAAAAATTCATCAATCATAATTTCATAATACAGGAGTATTCATTAGTTAGTAAATTAATACGAGTCAACATATGCATGCATGCATTTAGAATTAACTTGACAGGATCGTTGAATTCTTCGTAATTCCTAAGTTTTGGTTCTGAACAGGCTTTCTTTTAGCAAAAATTAATTTAAGTCCTACGCCACCGTCTGGAGCAAATCGAACGGTCCATCGTGCCCGATCATCATTTTCGTCATGATTTCCAACGGAGGTTGAAGATACATTTTCAGTAACTACCAAATTTGTTCTGGTCCTAATAGTGGTCGTCGTAAAGCCGGCTTCTCGCATAGCCCCATTCCCACGATCAACGCAAGTAATTCCCGTAATCATAGCTGTATGCTGTGGTAATACACTCGTCTCAAGTTCCTTCCACTTCTTTATCAACCGCTTAGCACGTACTTTCACGTTTCCATTTGAACTCGCTTTCCGAAGATCGTTGACCGAGAATCCAATTTTTGTCTCCTTCAACATATCCCATGTCACATGTATGGAATTTAATTGAGTCAGGTGAACCATGGCTTTCTGAGGATTCACGGGTTTCCCAAGTCTTTGTGACTCCTTCAGCAACGCCTCAATGTCATCTTTCAACTGGAACACGGTCTTCAATACTTTTCCTGTTCGGTCCATGACGCCACCCTGCCCTTTGACATTCATTACGTAGTTTCCTTTTCGATCGCCACTCAAATCAGGACCCTAAATTAAATAAAATGCCAACAGACTAAATTAACTTTTACAGCCACTCTTACAATATTTAAAAAATCATAGGATTATGATTACGACATAGGTGAAAATTGAATATTCAACAAAAATGTAAACTGTAACAAAATTTGACGTTGCATGTTAACTTACCGAGTATTATGCATCCATTCCACGTTACACAATTTCCCCTTGCGACGATAGAAGCAAGTACAACTTACTATAGTAGTACAGTTAATCCTGAAATTAATTAGGTACTCCAATTAAAATTTTGTCATTTGGCTAAACATTTAAACTATATAAAACTAAAAGAAATAGGGAACAGTCGTAATTCGTTGCAGTGCGTAATACTATTAACACATGTTCACTTGTTAATCAAGTGCAACTAGTTTGTCGGCTAAAAGCAAATTTTCGACATATAAATGGAGTCGTTTCACGTAAACCGAAAACAATAGAAAACCTTACAATCGACAATTATCTCGCAAAGCTTAAAGGAAGACGGTAGTCAATATAAAAATGCTTTTCTTTAATATAGAATGGTTAACACATAATATGCCTTGTACTAATCCTTATTACATTAAATGTAAATGTAGAATCCAACTCTACGCATAATACACTAAACATGAAAATGTTAGTCAATTAAACTCTATTTATCTGCTGCATTACAAAATCAGACAAAATATACAAAATACACCATGTTTTGTCATTTTCTAAATAAAAGAATGCTAGCAAAATCAATGGCGCATTAACGTAAATATAATATGCGTTGCAATGCAATTAGTACTTGTACCTTACTTACCTACTAGAGTAAATAGGCATGCAGCATTATACTTATATGCAAAAGTCAGAAATTTGGGATATAGATACGCTTGGTGACATACTGCATGAAATTAAATCTGGCATTAACTAAATTAAAATTAAAATCAATATACAAATAGCTACTGAGCCTACTACATGAGTATTCACAATTATTACATTTTAAATCAAAGGGCAATATAAAATGCATAATGCTCTCTCACCACTATTTTGGCGAACATATCATAATTAACAAATTGCAAAATAATATCCCATGGAATAATGCATTCTTCTTGACTTATAATATGTTAGTCTGGTTGGGTTTTAGAACCAATTCGAATACCAATACATACTCAAATACTAAAGTAATTGGACACTGGTAAATAAGTACACAGTGCTAAATCCAGGTTGTTGCAATATAAGGTTATCATGAGCTAGACAGATAAGACCCCGCTTCGGGTTACAATTTCTGATCCGTTCAGAATGGCAGAACTGACACCATTTTCTAACATGGAATTGGAATCTTTTTTAACATTGAAACATTTTTCATGGAATTTTTCCAACAAAACATCATTTTACTTTGAACCATTGTTCCTGTTGAGAACCGACCAAATATTCAGTTCTGACCGACCATAACCATGTCATAAAAATGTCAATTTTCTTTCAACGTTACTTTTACATTTGAATGCATAAGTATCTATTTGTTTCTCAATGAATATTAATGCTTGGTAGAAGAAATCGCATCTGCTTTTTACAAGTTTTTAAGTTCAAGTTCACATGTAGACAACATTAAAATTCAAACGGTCCAAACATGCTGTCTTTCTACTTTCATTTCATATTCATACAAACCACATACTACCATTTCCACCACTTTGCGGTAATTGTCATTTTGTAACATTGAAAGCAAAAGGTACCATAATTCACATAATCATCTAGGCAGTGCGCAGCATTTATGTAGGTATACCTTTTATATTCAATGACAAGATGAACTATAAATCAACAATTAACCCAAACAAAACTCATGCAAAACATTAATATTTTTGAAATTATATTTAAAATCATTCTATCAATCAGCAATGGAAAAAATGCATACTCATTCAAAATGGTAATTCTGATGCATTTCATTCAACTCAAGTGCATACATAAAATGAATATTTAACCTTCGTTCCTCGGTCTCTTTGTAAGATTGAAGATGAACGCTCATACTTAATGAATATTTAATGACTGGACAGAAACGAAACACATGCCCATGAATTGGGGAAATATGACAGTTCAGTGGCAATTAACTACATGAACCTTTAAAAAATCTTGGCAATTCGTGAAATCTGACCTGTCTATAAACTACATACAACCGCTTACCCATTATGAAACTGACAGACAGCATTCACACACATCAACGTATGCAGTTACTTTCATAACTCACAAACTAACCATAATCAAACAATAACCTTTTGCATAACAATAATAATGAATTGCTCATACTATAAAGCTTTTAAACATTACTTCATCAACTAAAACTGCCTTTTAAGCTGTAAAACGTGGAGGTAATATAACAAGTAATAATAAATAAATGAGCATTAATGTTACGTGTTACATTAATTTGCTGGAACACACCACTCCTTCTTGGCATCCGTATTTTATTAATGTATTAATATGCAGATGTTATCCTCCTCCCTCCCCTCACAATTGTCAGTCAGTCATTCAACAGATTTGGGAAAAAATCCACAAACAGGTTCATGCTACTTTACTTTATGAATATTGGGATTCAGAATGACTAATAATATACAGCTAATTATTGGAAATATCATCTTACTGCTATTACGAGGATACTATGACTTGTCTCAATACATAACTTCCCCTCTTCCACACAGACTGCTACATAGTCTTCTTTTAATCACTAATCATTCACAGTTACTGCAATAATATCCTTGCTGGAAAACGAGAGCAAAACCACATATCTAACAGTTAGGTACACACTTCCTTGTGTGTAATATGAAATTTCTACATTGCTATGAAAGTAACATGTAGTTAAATACACTTGACTATACACAGTGGAATATTGAATATACCAACAAATTTTTCGAAAAATGGAAAAGGGGAGTTAAAATTAATTTCATTTATAGGATATTGATTTACCTGGCAGGTTTACATATTATGTTAGCCAGCAACAATTAAAAAAGGTGCTAATGTAGTCAGGACCTTTGTATGTGAATGCAATATTTCTGACGGATCTGTAGGAAATTCTAATTGCTGTCACTTTCTACTTTATATGATCTCTACCAGTTTAATCATCAGTTTTAAATGATGCTTGTGTGAGAGTGCGGGTGAGATTTCGTTTCTGAACGGTTCGGTGCACAGTGCTGTATAGCTTTATATTGCATTGGAGAAACCATAATTGAAGTCGTTGGTCGTCGAAAAAAATGAGAATTCACTTGAAATCCTCCTCGAGCGCAAATTTATTGCGAATTTTGGCAGTGGCATTTCTTTGTGTGGTTTATATTTCAGTTTGGAGATGGAAAGACGTTAAAGAATTTCACAGGTCCATACTTAAGTCAAGAAGAATACGACAGTTTTCAATTGCGGAACTGATGGGGCCTTCGGATGTGCTAGAAGTAGTAAAACCGAATGTAAGCACCATTATTTCCCAACCGGATATGCCATTCCTACTGAAGGTACCTAGAAGTACTTTTATACACATTTACAAAATCCACTTATAAAGCGGTCCAACAAAACACAAAATACATGAGATGCATGTGGTGAAAGTTAATGCCAAAAAACGTGCAAAGTCTAAGGCTTTCTTTTCTGTAAAAAACAGGGGCAACCTGAGAAACAAAGACCGTTTGCGACCATTCTGGTGACAAGCATGGCCAAATACTTTAATCAAAGACGTTCAATTCGACTAACGTGGTACCGTTGGGCTGAAGAGTTAAACATTCGGGTTTTTTTCGTGATCGGCTTTCATGATTTCTCTTCACAACAAGAATTGCTCCGGGTATGTCACGCGATCACGCACACATTTTAATGCAAGTAATAAAAAAGTCACACTTTTGTCCTTGATGATGATTTTTTATTGTTGTTTTTACTGTAGATTCTGGAAGATGAGCAGAGGATATATAATGATCTCATAATAGACGAGTACGAAGAAGGGTACTACAAACTACCTGGAAAGGTGTTACGAATGCTAAAGTGGTATAACGCTACTTATACGGAAGACAACGCTCCAAGATTTTTTGTGAAAACGGATCACGATGTTTTTATCAACTTACCCAACCTAGTGTCCACTCTACAGAATACATCATACTATAAAAATTTAGCTTTACTCTCCAACCAGGATCAGAAAAACTTGTCCACCCTTCTTCCAGACAAAGTTAATCTTCCTTTTGATCCATCCGATCCAGAAACTTATTTTATTGGAGGGAAACGCTTTGAACATGCTGAGGTGGACTCTGACCCCGACTCCAAATGGTACATAGACTCGTCAGAAAGGGAGAAATTAAGTTGGCCAGCAAATTTATACCCTACATACATTAATGGACCATGCTACATTTTTTCTGGAAATATTGTGAGTCGGGTTTACGAGGCCAGTTTCAACGTGCCAATTTATCCGTTTGAAGACGTTTACGTTGTGGGAATGATTGCTTATGACCGTCTCAACTTGTACATTTCCAATTTGAGTGAAATGTGGCTTGATAAAAGCTACCTGGCTTATTTGAGGAGCCGAAGAAAGATACAGTCAATGCTAGTAGTTCATCCTGTTGAACATCCTACCATAATGATAAAAATATGTAAAAGAATTCCAGCTTGTAAAAAGAATCTTCGGTCAAATGTATCGGGATCAGATATGATGAAAGTAAGCACTCTACCTTTACTGATTATTGGAATGATAAGTTTAAATCTCATAATAAAAGAAATCCAACAGATCATGAGAGTTTAGTGAAGTTAGTTGCACCTGTTGTAAAAATTTGATATCAAATTAGTCATTATTTATTCAAGCACCAATGGTCTACATGAATGTTAATAACCAACAATTAAGCGAAATCGTACCATTATGGAAACAAGTGTGTACAATTAATCAATTTGACAGCTCAATATTTGTATATAAAGTTTAAACATATCCCGTAACCGTTTCATCGCATTGCTACGTTAACACGAAATATATTTAAAGTGCTTAAAAAGCACTATATGACAATATTTTTACTGTGCATTTTAAATAGATTGTAAAGTTCCTAATGATTGTAATTATTTGTGATTTTTATACCTCTCTGCGTATTGTAGATTCTTAGAGTACAAATAAATACTGCATCCTCATTAAGTGTGGCATATAGAACATATTATAAATATAACAGGTTTTTAAATACTAGTTTTGTTTCGTATTAATAAATCCTGTTTATGAATCAGTAGCCTAAACATTACATTTGACATGACACAAATACGTTGACAATTTTAAGTCTATTCATTTTTGCATCCAAATGTGTAGTCCAAAATTTCCACTACATCCTGCAAATATATAAACAAAGAAAATGGAGATAAAAAAAGATTACTAAGAACGAAAATGTTGTTGCATAATAAGTCATAACACACCAAATATAATAAATACCCAGAAATCCCACGATTGAATCAGTTAACATAATAAAAACGTAATTACTTCAATGCAGTGAGCATTATTATAGTAAAAAACCAGGGGATTTCTGGAACAAAGTGATCTCTGGGTTTATCTACAACTTATTATGAAAAAATCATAAAAAGCCTTACGCAGGCTGATGTAATCCATTGTTTACAGATAACACACCCACGCATGCGCTTGCATATTATGATAAACTTCACACTTCAAAATTAATGCCCTTATCTTTTTAATTAATACGAGAGTCATCAAAGCATGGAACCATCATTCATGATTTTCTCGGTCTGGGGAAAGCTTGAAGAACGACAATTTTACAAAAAAAACTGCATTTGGGGCATTGCAATATATAATTTCAATACACAATGGGGCAAACTAACCGCTTGCTAATTTGTGCTGTTTTACTAACAGTATATTCACATCAAAGAAGCTTTGTTGGAGCCCAAGGAGCCCTTCAAATAGAGTCTGATGATGGGTTATCACAACTCCGCAGGTCTAAAACAGGGCCTAGTTCAGTAATCATCAACCAGCAACAAGCATCCTCAATACTGAAAAATCCAGGCACCCAAGATGACCAAACTTTGGAATGGAGACTTCCACGGGAAGTGCTTCCTACCGAATATCGTGTCCGAATTGCTCCTAATATTGATGTAGGCCAAGAAGCTATAATAGGAGAACAATGGTTTGTTCCCGGAGACGTAAGCATAGTCGTGCAGGCACAGAGATTAACTAACAACATTGTCCTTCACTCAAAGAACGTTACCATTCACGGTATTCAGGTTGGTTTCTAAGTACATGATCCATCTTCATGAATGGCATTTTGAAGTTCTTTTTAGCTTTTATTTCTCTACAATCCAATTTCACTATCTTTCCAAAAAAGGTTACACAGGGAACCTCAGAAATTCCAGTAACCGGTCACGTATTTGGAAGCTACGATTTCCTTAACATTAGTTTGGGCGCAAGTCTCCAGCCAGGACAAACGTACACCCTTTCAATCAATTTTACCTCATATATTACAGAAGATCTTAATGGACTTTACCGAAGCAGTTACATTAACCCAGATAATGGAGAGAGAGTGTAACGATAAAATAACTCATTTTTCACGTTTCAATTGCAACAAAGTCACATTCCGAATTGAATTCATTTAAATTACTCTAAAAATAGATGGTTGGCTACCACACAAATGGAAGCTTTACATGCACGTCAAATGATGCCTTGTTTTGACGAACCAGCCCTTAAAAGTAAGGAGAAAGTTAAATATAAGATTACCGATGAAGGAACATAATGTGTGTTTTTAACGTTGAAAATGTCTCGAAGAGCTTTTTTAAAATCAATTATTTAAAAACTGCTCTTTTCAGGTATTTTCCATTTTACGATTGGGCATATGCAAAAATATTTGGCACTTTTTAATACCGAGTCCACAGGACAAACGTAAGGCAAAATGTGTAATAGATGTAATTAAAATCATGCATGAAAAACAGGTACGGATTACTTTGTTCCTCTTTTATAGTCCTGGGCCAACTGGATGGGTGTGGGAAACATACGCTCCTACTGTTAAACAGTCTACTTATTTGCTAGCCCTCATCATTTCCTACTTTGAATTTGCACAGGCACCCGGAAATGTCCTTCCCGGAAAAATTGTCAGAGTGAGTTCAAACGGAGTACCATACCACTGAAAACCCTATTAGCCATTACATTTTTGAAGATTGAAACAATATATTTGTTCTTTTGTAGACGTATGCTCCACAACATTATATTCGTGAGCAAGGTGGTGTTTACGCTGCAGCAAATGCAGAACAAGTTTTGGCATTCTTTGGAGATTATTTCAACAAACAATATCCAATGAGCAAAATGGACAGTGCTGCTGTTCCAGACTTCTTTTTTGGGGCAATGGAAAATTATGGTAGTTCATCTGACAAATATGCAAAATGATTAAAGACTAATGTAGAATACCTTAAACTAATAGTAAGTATTTTGTTGGTTTGCAGGATTGAACATTTATAGGTAAGTATGGGAAATATTTAATAGCAGAATTTTGCTCCATTCATAACGCTCTTTATTGCAACGAGTAAATACTGTTTACAGAGAAAGCGCGTTACTTGTGTTCCCTGGTGTGACACTTGAAAGTGAAAGATGGAGTATTTCATCCGTAATTGCTCATGAACTGGTAATTCATTCTCATGTTTCATAACATCACAATTAAAAAAACACAACGGGCTAAATTTCTTAATAAATTTAATGCGTTTGTATACAGGCACATCAATGGTTTGGAAATTTGGTTAGGTATGTAATTTTGCACATTTTTCTTGAAATTTTAATGTAAATTTAATAATCGCCCTTGTTATTTCAGCCCTGCATTTTGGACTCATATTTGGCTTAATGAAGGTAATTTTTACTGCTCATGGGAATCAATTTTATTTTTGACATTCATAGCAGCGCTAAGATTGTATGCATAAACATTTTGAAGGTTTCGCAACATATTTTGCTGCTGTTGGATCTGAGCATACCAATCCGGAATTTGAACCAAGGAAAAGGTATCTTAATGATGCGATTCAAAGATCTATGGAGTTCGCTTCAGATCCCAACTTTGCACATTCCGTTAAAATTGGAGAGGTGGAATGGGCGACAAGAGGGCCTATGGACTGGTTTGATCGAATGGCATATGAACAAGCTGGTAGTTTGATTCGCATGATGGACGGATTTCTCACCACACAAGTTTTAACGGGGGGACTTAAGACTTACTTAAACCAATTGTAAAACAAGACAAAGACAGATTAGATTACGTCTGAAATTGTACACGTTATTGATGCATCCAACAATTTACAATACAATTTGTCATTTTTCATAGACAATACGCTGCTGCTCGACAAGACGATCTTTTCGAGGCCTTGGATATAGCGGCCGACATCGGTGGCAAACTTCCATCAAACTTGACAATGAAAGATATAATGGACACGTGGACGTTGAAAGCTGGTTTTCCCCTTGTTAAAGTCAGTAGAGCCAGCTCTAATCGAGTTTATGTGTCGCAGGTAATTTAATTATCTTACTTCTATATGCCTCTAACTAAGCATTGTATTCATGCACGTGTGTGTGCGTAGTGCGTCATTATGTCTGTTATTGTTAGTCTTTAAAGTGTGAGTGATTGCCTTTTGAAAATCAATTTGTCAATCGTCTCACACATCAACATGACATGCATCAATCCAATATAAAATG
Organism: Coecobrya sp. COE2; assembly: GCA_027743765.1. Lineage (NCBI taxonomy): Eukaryota > Metazoa > Arthropoda > Collembola > Entomobryomorpha > Entomobryidae > Coecobrya > Coecobrya sp. COE2. Next base: position 5,428 of record JAHZMV010004787.1, on the reverse strand, counting down.
TACACACTTTCACTCCAAAATCCTTGCATTTACAAACAGGAAAGGTTTACCGACAACGCTGGAGGAGTGAGTGCTGGAAAGTTTGTGGAGGATGAATTGTGGCATATTCCAATTTCCATTGCCACGAGCAGCTCCCGAAACTTTGATCCTCAACCAGAGATGTGGTTAGACAAGAATATAGCGATGACCTCATTGGAAATTAACGCGGATGAATGGGTTTTACTAAATGCAGGCGCAACCGGTACACAAACATGCTTATATTTATAACACTTATTTAAACATGCTTTATCAAATCCGAACAGTTCATGAAGAAATGATAGCGCAACAAGAACAATGCATGTCGTAATGAGTAACTCTGCTAAATTATTTTTCCTCTTTATTTTAGGTTATTACCGTGTGCTTTATGACGTCCCATTGACTAATCTTATCAAGGCTCAACTGGATTCAGACCACAATGTAATTGATCCACTGACAAGAAGTCAACTTCAGGATGATTACTTTACATCGGCATATCAAAGTAAAAAGCATTGTTTTATAGATAAAGTAATTTTAGTGGAATTCATCGTCAGTAAAGTAAATAATACTTTTTTTAGGATACATTAACCTCCCCTTGGCATTGGAACTCACTACTTATCTCGGTGCTGAGACTGAAATTATTGTCTGGAATCCTGTATTGAAACATTTAAGACTGCCAATGAATTTATTTTCAAGCAGTGGAAGTGGTTTTGATGACTTTAGGGTAAAGAAATATGAAATGAAACACAAGTGAATATGATATGAATTTGAAATGTGGTTAGCAATTATGTATGCTTATGTATTGATGCTGCTTTAGGGTTATCTTCTTCCAAGGATTAAGGGTGCTCTAAATGCAGTTGGAGGAGTTGGTGCCCAGTTTGGTGAGAGAGCAGGCATGCCTGTTCTTCGGCACCAACAGTTTTTGGATTGGGCGTGTGCTTTAGAAGATGAGGAATGCCGTAACTTTGCCGTTGATCAAGTTACTGCTTGGAAAAACACGAACAATAATACGTAAATTATTATAAAGCTTTGTTTTTATCATATTAACGGTATAGTCCTTTTACCTCATATTGAACTAAAATTTGTCTCAGGATACTCCGTGATATTCATCAAATCGTTTATTGCGGTGCGGTTGCAAAGGGAAATGCAGACATTTTCCAGTTTGTAAAAGAACGCTATAACGACTCTGCTACGACATCTATACAACGGTCACGCCTGTTGAATGGACTTGCTTGTGCGACAGAACCAGCGTCAATCAGCGAGTAAGTCAGTATGCATATCTTGATAAGCCTCATGAACCAAGTTTTATTGATTGACATGGACATTTAAGAAGCATTGCTTTATATACTGGCTTCCATTTTTAATCATTCCTATTCCTATAATAAATTTTCTTAGACTTTTGGAAGGAGTCATAACTCCAGGGTATTTCAAGAGTACCAGTGAAAGCTCTACTATACTTTCGAGACTTGCAATGACTACTGTGGGAAGATCCTTCGTTTTCCGGTTTATCCGTGAAAACGCTCCTGCCATTTCACAGAGTTTAGTATACTTTCGAGACTTGCAATGACTACTGTGGGAAGATCCTTCGTTTTCCGGTTTATCCGTGAAAACGCTCCTGCCATTTCACAAAGTTTAGGATCTGCAACCCCAATTGCCACCGCATATTCGATAGCTTCTGGCTATGTCAGCACAGCAGCAGAACTAGAAACGGTAATGCTCATGACCAAATTGTTAGATTTACAAACATGACTACGAACGTTTAAATTGAAATGTCTGTTTTTCTTCTAAAACTAGCTTGAAACAATTGCCACTGAGATAGCTGAAACTATTGTAGAGGTGAAGCCAGCTATTGACGATACCTTGGCTAAAATTCGTGGCAACATTGCTTGGATGGCTGACTTTGGTGCAAGCTTTGGCAGTTTTTTCGAATCCCAAAAGTAGTCCTTTTGGAAACATAATGAACAATGACGATAAAATTCTGAATGTTGTACTGTTTACAATGATATAATTTGTTTATGCAATTATGCTTTAATTATTTAAAAACATTAATATGAATAAAATATTATTTTGAAACAATTCATAAAGAATAATATAAGAAAACCGTTTTCTCTTTATTGCAATCAAGTTCTTGATGGGATGTAATTGGAAACCGGGTGATGATCTCAGAATGTCTTTGTTTGTATGCAATTTACAATAAACACGTATAATATATACTTTCAGAATAATATACACTTACACGAAAATCTTTCTGTAATAATTATAGGGAAGGGTATATATTTATATTGTAGAATTTTCTTCAGTATGAAACAGCAACTTTTTTTGAGGGAGAGGAGGAAGTTCTTGCATCCTTTAACCAACACGTTCATCCGTAAAAGCCAGTAAATTATATTTAATAATCATCAATATCAAAATCTTCTTCAAAATCATCCAGTTGAAGACTCTGGAAATCCACTTTGTAGCGCAGTAGTCCTGTGTGATACAAAAATATAAGAAAAAATAGTTAGTACATTTATAGTAAACGGACTGCATTAGTAAGAACATTCGGTTAGGAAAGTTGTTACAATGACGCCTTCTATGTATATGGTGGATAGTGAAGGCAAAGGAGGTTTTATACCGTTACATATATATGAAATACAGACACAGGTTTTAAATAAAAATAACAACACCTAAAATCTTTCATGCAATACAGACCAATTTAAAAAAATAAATAATAAGATAAGTGCAAACTCAAACAAAGTCAGATTACTTTCTTTTATAGATTTAGAGAGGAAATCCACAATTTATCAGCACGAATACAAAACACGAGTTCAGTCTAAAAATAATTTTAGTAGGTGCATGACTGCCCGAAAGAATTTCCAATTAAGGTGCATAACAAGCAACCAAAAAAATAAAATACCATAACAAGCAACCAAAAAAATTAAATACCAAACTGTTTCGAACTAAAACTTCTATTTCTGGAAAATAAATATTTCAAAACAAAAAAACTTGGATAAAAAAATAAATGATAAATATCCAAGCAAATCACACGATAGGAAAGATCTGTTTTTTGATAGTCTGACTGACTTATAAACTTGATTCCCACCCATTTATATAAATTCCAAGTCCGCTGAATTGGCCTGAATAGATTTAGTAATCATCCAAGTCTATATCGTCTAATGGATCCTCTGCTTGAAATGACTGGAAGTCCACTTTGTATCGCAACATTCCTAACATCATTTAGAAATTAACCCACCAACCCTTTTCAGGACTATGTTTTTTTACTTTACAGCCTTTTTAAAATTATCATTCTCTTCATACGTCAAAAACCGGCAAGAGTAGCTTCCAAAGGAGCAAAAGTAACAAAATAAACTTATAGCTTGAAATATGATTTTTAAAAGGAGTACCTCCGATTCCACCAAATCCTCTTACAAACTGGGATCCTTCCTGCGATTTGTCAGTGATGATTTCTAAGGTCGCTCCAAAAGTTTTATAATTGTTGGCAATCCATTCTAAGAAGGGTTGGCAGTCTACAAGCTCCAGCTCTACCCCCGACTGTAAAGCAATATTCCAAAAATAGCAAATATTACTTTAGTCTGCAAACTCAATTGATAAAGATTTTATCGAATTTTGAGAATAAACTACTGTTATAAAACGTAGGTAGTTAATACATTAATTGTAGTGACTTTTGAAATTGTTAAGTATGATGTAAACTAACAGGGTCAAACATGTCCGACTGGCTCAATTCAGTTTTGAAATCGGCTGAACCAGCCAAAATAAGGCCACATATATTAGGCTTGTCGTTCGAAATGAAAAGTGTTGTAGCAACCTCAGCCACTTTACGAACGTAGTTGTGTCTTTTCTCCATCCGAAGACGTGCAAAACGAAGGGCAGACTGACCACCACGGCCTATGATAAAGAATTCCATGAATAATACATCAATAATATGCATAATTGATATTGAAATGCTGAGTGGAGTATTAATATTAACTAACCGTGCTTTTTGGGAAGATCGACTGTAAATTTATGCAGAACGTCCCGTGTATTTCCTTGTAGGGTTCCAAACAATGCTCCATTACCATCCATAACAATGAATCCAAATTTATTATCATCCGCTAAAAGCGCTGTTAAGGCTTCTGTGTGAAACTGAAATATTCAAAGACACGGCTAAATTAAGGAAAGAACACAAAGCGTACAATAATTAAATCAATGTGATATTTGGAAAAACTTTACCTTGTTATCGCACAGGTACAATGAAGTATTGATGGGTTTAAAAGGTTCGAAGTCAATGTTGACCTTCTTCTCCTTTCCCTCTTCAGTGACGATGGTGCCACAGTATATCACAAGGCCGTTTGGACTCACTAAATTACATTGAAGGAACCCATACATTATAATCATTTCTCTGATCATCTAACTCGGTTTTTAGGTTAATTAAAACGTAAAAGTGCTTACCTTTTGTGTAAAGTTTCAACTTTTGTTGTACGGAAGTGATCGCTCCAAGGACGGAGAGCCTATTAACTCGAGATTTAATATTAGATGCTGTTCCAAGTTCATCAGCCAACATTTTGCTGACTCTTGAAATCTGGTCCTTCGGAGGAATGATTAAAGATATCATACTTGTACCATTCCTAAAAATAAGGAAAGATAGAAAAAAACATGCATAAGCATTTTAAAGTTTAGAACCATAATTTAAACTACGTTAATAAATATCTTTCATACCCCCTGGCCTGTTCCAAACTCTTGATTAGTTTCTTAATCTTCCACATTTCTACATTTCGGTCAGCTGCCGAATCTTCATTACTGTACGTCCCGTTTGTTGCCATTTTGAATGGGTCTTTTTATTTGCACACTTGCGGCACTTTAAATTTCGTTGTTTAAATTAGTAAAGGTACGGATATAAGCAGGTTATCCCAACAAACTAAGTTACTTGTAAATACGAGGTAGAAAAAATTGAGCAAGTGGTTTCTCATCCACCGCCTCTGGAAGTCCAAAAACCACACCGCCCCCAACTGAGTTACAATGTCAACGTTCCCCGTATTAAAACTGTTAAGAAAAATAATCAAATAAATCAACAACTCAATTCGATATCAATGATTCAACCATTAAAACATGATTAAATGATCTATATCATATTTAACACTCACCCGAACTATTTTAAAATATCCCGGATATGGTACGGCACGAACTGAACGCAAATAACTGAAATAAATAAAAACAAGTTTGGATTATCATCTCGCCAACTTATCATCAGCTAAAAATTCTAAACAAACAAAAATTAAATACATTCACCAAATTCAAAACTAGATGTCATTATATAACGTGTTAACAACATAGCATATGTTTACAAAAATGTCCCCAAAAAAGAAATCCAACCAACTACACTTTCCGTTTACCTAAAATGACCGTTACAACTATACTTAACTATAAATATGCCCCA
>JAHZMV010004786.1:0-25803 GCA_027743765.1 Coecobrya sp. COE2 | reverse complement strand
GACAAAAAGAAAAAGCTTCATGTGCGAGCGCGTGATCAGAACAATAAAGACGTTGTTGGCAAAGTATTTCACACAGGAAAATACTAAGAAATGGTTGGAAATTATACCAAAAATTGTTTCAGCATAAAATAACACACCACATTCTGCCCATGGCTATAAACCCAATCACATAAAGCCAAAGGACACAGATGAGGTCATCCATCGCTTGTACGCCAAAATGGCTGAAGCGCCACTTGCCCCTGGTAAGTTCGACATTGGCGACAATGTCAGAATATCGAAGAATAGGTTGAGGTTTCAGAAGGGATATGATAAATCTTTTACGGATCCGGTATATAAAGTAGAATCTTTCGTCGATGGAGTCGTCCCGGTGCCAAGCTATAAATTGCAGACGCTTGAAGGGGAGCCTATCAGTTCATCATTCGTTGACTCTGAATTAGGTTATGCCGGAGACGAGAATTAAAAATCAAGATGGCAGGTTCATTTTCAGTAACAATGTTGAGTAATTTAAACACTGACTCGTTTGCAAATTTGAAGTTGCAGTCAATTCAATTATATGATAAATACACTGTCAGAGAAAAGATACCAGAAGTGACAGGCACAGCGGTGCAAGTAGCCAAAAAACCATTTTTTGGTTCGCTGGAGATCGATAGTGAAATAACTATTGACCGAATTGGAGGAATGGGACTCAATGTGCCAAAGGAACAGTCCAGTTTCCTTGGTTTCATTAATAAATTAAATGTGGTCATGCATAGAAGCGGTCTGAATGGTCGCTTTATGGCAGTACTTAAACCTGCTGTAGAGGGGCAAAGTGAGAGTCAGAGAATTCAATCTATAGCTGTTTTCCTGAGTGATGACGACAGGGAGCTTATTTTGAGTCCTCCCCTGAACAGAATTTACGGATTTTCACAGGAACGTTTTCAGAAGGGAAGAACAGTGAATGACTTGGAAATGGACCAGAACGCATTTGACTCCCTTCCACCTGAAACTACACTTGGTGTATATTTATTTCAGCAGCGTACTGAAAAGGCATACGTCGATCAGATGTAGGGGATATGAGCATAAATACTGTGTTGAGTGGCTTAGTTAATGCGGTGGATAAAGTGGAAGGAATGGACGTGTCAATGTTTTACAACAGAAGTACGAAAGCTATTAATTACCATATTGTTGGTGTAAACGTCAGGGTTACGCTCTCCAAGTTCTTAAACAATTGGCTTGGCTTGGACGACAGGCATGTGTTTCAGGGTGAAGGCTCCATCATAGCACCAGTGGATAAAATCTTAGCGCAGTCCATACCTAAAACAGTGATGGAAACAAATGTGCCCGAATCATGTAAGAAATTATTGGTGATGTGTGACTTAATCTCTAATCAGATTTATGCAGGGACAGACCTTCATATACTTGCAATGCTAGACCGTGAATAGAACGAAGAATTTTCAAAAATTGATTTCACTCCGGTTCAGCCGGTATATAAACCGGTTGCTATGAGACGTACAGCTCAGATTACTATTAAAATTCGACCGGATCACATTGATTACATGGAAGTCTCCGAGGAGCCAACTGTGGTGCAATTGCTTTTCAGGAAAATAAAATGAGTATAATCTGCGACGAGGAGAGAAACTGCACCATGGAGTTTGAAAAGGAAGGAGAGCCAATGATACCAAGCGACCTCATTCCACTGGATCTTGGCTCGACGTCAAAACCTGCATCTACTGAGAAAGGAATTTCTAATGTTAAAAGAAAGCGGAAGAGCACCACCCCCAAAAACGCATAAAAGCCGCCGTTAAAAGGAAATCTGCCAGTCGTAAGAAAAGCACCGCCAGAAACGGACGCCCTAAAAGGTTAGTCGCCAAACGCCACAAATTTTTGAAGAAAACCTCAAAGAGCAAGAAACAATTGAAAAAAGGATAAATAAAAAACGCTAAAATGGAGAGGGGTCAGCAAATGAAGATTGAGGAGCAGCAGCTCAGATCTGCTGCGTCCTACCACACGTCATTAGACTTGACTTCAAAACCGCGAAAAGATATTTCAATTGTACAAAGCTTTGTGGAGGAAATTCATCCCCTCACATCAACCCAATCTCCGCACACACCGTTGGAGTTTTACATTGCCCCGTCTAATACCCATTTTATCGATGTGAGCAGCATGCAGTTATGGATGAAGCTGAAAATTACGGATTCTGGTGGCGGAGCGCTTGCTGCTAGCTCCAAAACAGTCTGTGGAAATCTCCCCATTGCATCATTATTCTCTGACCTGGATATCCGGGTGAATGATGCTTCCATCACACGAGGAACGAACAACTATCCTCATGCTGCAGTACTCTACCGCCTCCTCACCAGTGGCAGTGCCTGTATGGAAACTAAATTGCAGTCGGAAAGATTCTACAAGGAAGACACTGAGGATTCTATAGTCATAGTCATAGGAAAAATCTACCATGGCTTGTTGCAACAGCAGAGAATGTTTGAGCCCAGGATGTCTCTGAGAATAATTTTGTGTGTCTGCTTGTATTTGACATGAACAATGCAATGAGGGCAAACTGATTTGCATTGAATAGAAGTGGGGCATTGAGAGTGCACTGCAATTTTTCTGTCGCCCTACCAGAAAACGTTCATGCAATATGCTGAATGATTCATTCCAGGCTCTTGGAGGTGGACAAAAATAATGCTGTGTATAATCAATAATAATTTTGAAACACCAAAAATCCAAAAAAATATTGTTAGTGTAGTGCACTAGGTTAGCGGGACTAGCCCGGGCTCCAATTTAATTTAGGGAGTCTGTTGTTAAAGATTCGTGATTTTGACGTGGCATATATGCCATGTGTTGTAATCGAATCTACCTTGATAGCACTGATGACGCCGGGTTATTAAGGCAGAAACTCCATACAACGTGTAGAACTAAAATGTGTATATATAGTCCACAATTTCACTCATCAGCCAGTATCACGAGAGCAGCAGAGCAGCACTCAACCAATAAATCATTTGGGAGCAGTAAATTTCATTATTGCAAAATAGATTTTGAAAAGAAGTTGCCTAAAGAGGTATACAATCATGGAGTGTCGCCGATCGAATCAAGTGGAAAGAATAATGGAAAAAGTGGAGCTTGGTCCCCCTGTGGGAATAAAAACTTTTTTTCCACTGCTGACACTATGAGCATTAACAATGTTTTGCTTCTGAGACGTCTGACAAATAAGTTTCAAGATGTAATCCATTTGCGGCGGTTGAAGCGAAAGGGATCCCCAGTGGACTTTGAGTTTCCAACCTGCTTGGCGAACATTTTAATTTCCAGGATGGATGACTTTCTGGAAACCCTGGAGGAGAGCAATGAAACCAATGAGAAACCTGAAGTTATGAGAGCTGAGGACGACGTTAACGACGAGAATTTCTGGAAGTCGCAGGATACAATAAAATTATGCAACCTGCAGATAAGACCATTCATGTCAAAGTATGGGCAAATGAAAGTAATGATGTGGAAGTGCGTGCCGTCAGAGCACTTTCGAGAATATGAAGCGAAGATCGGGCAAGCCATGTGGACTTGGAAAGGCCCAATGACATCACTGACTTTAAATGTGATCCGAAAACTTCCCGATGTTCTGAGAAGTATAACTGGTGATGAAGGGGACACTAGAAATTAACATGATTATTTGTACAATTTGTTACCAATCCTAAATATTTGTACATACATAGTTTACAACCGGACTAGCCGGTGGCCTAGCTTAGGGGGTCTGCCATTGAAGTAACATCTACTCCCAGATGGCACTGACGAGTCCAGGGAAAACACAGTCAAATCAAGATAGTGCTATATAAGGACGAAACCCCGTACTTAATAAAATGTAATGTCGTCATGTATACAAGTTTTAATTGAATTTAATAAAAATCATTATGAAATAAAGAGAAATTTATATTCCGAATGACTATTCATTATTCTTATGATGCATAATTTACCAATTTTAACACTTGTTGATCATCTGTCTAGACTGCCTGACTGGACTTATGCTGATATTGGACATGCTATGGCAATCTGCTTCAAAGATAATGACAATCATAAGAATTATTGAAAAGTTCTATATTTAAAAAACATGCATTTCTGTCTGTAGTCTATATCGCAACTCTGTATCAGTAGTTAGTTATAACATACATCATCTCGCAGGCAAATAAGTTTACAATACCATCCGAAACTTCAATTAATTTTTTACTCTCTTAAAATTTGCCATATATCTGAACTTTTAATATTAAGCCCATATTCAATTATTTAAAAAAAAGCAACGCAATGCATTAGAAGCATCAATCTCAAACACTCAAATCCTCTCCCACAGGACTCACATCAACCACCACAAGCCTCACATCATCTATGACGTGTATGCATTTTACATACTGAACAACCGTTGTTAGCACTTTCCTCCTTGCTCTCACTTGCACACTATCTTTCCGCCACTGAAAGTGAGATAAAGTACACTTCACCCCAGTAAGTCCAATGCGTTGAATCTAGAACGGAGGGATAAAAGTAGAGTGTGCACCTCTGTTTGTCTGTTGATGTTTTTCTCCTTTTCATACCTGCAGCGAAGGAACCGGACGGGCACATCAACATCGTATTAAATTACTGCATTGGAATTGATTACACATTACCTATTCATTAGAATTCAGAATGCCTGTTGTTACGCATTTTTCCAGTAAGTTAAACAATATAAATGCTCTAAAACAAATCTGCAAAATTTGTCTTAACTTTCGTGTTGTTTACAGATATCTATCCACATAATCTCGTGAATGAGATAAAAAGTCATCCTGACTTCAAAAGCCCTGGGAAGTGTGTCTGTCCAAAGAAAAAAAGCATTGTGTTGACAGGTCCTGTAGAAATATAGATTTTATGGTAGAATGCTCCCGAGACTGCGGCAGGCTTTGTCAAAACCAGCGCATTAGACGCGGTATTGTAAATGCTGCAATTAAAATTGTGCCTAAAAACGATTGTGTTGGAACGTTCGTTAAGGCTACCGCTAGGAAAACAAAAGGAACGCCACTGTGTGAATATTATGGTTGTTTAAAAACGCTTACGCAATACGAGTTTGACCACAGGATGGAACCCAAGAGAAAGATTTTTGCAATGCAAACTTTGACTGGTTTTGTGCTTGATAGTAGAGCCTTTAATCATATTGATAAGACAACAATATTCCAAGTTTCTATATCCGTTGTACACCCGACAATGCTGGCATTAATCTGGAAATATATTTTCCAAAAGGAAGAAACATTAATCATTCTTGTGAAACAAACTGTATGCCATTGTCATTCCTGGTTGACGATTTACCACGGATTGTTATCATTGCCACATGTGATATACTAACAGATGAGGAGATTACATACAATTACAATTTGCAACCCTTTGAAGGGATGACGAGATTTGTATGTAGAATGTTCTATACCCTTGCACTGCATAACCCTACGTTATCAATATTTATATGACAGTTATGTTATCTATGCTTGTAGGTTTGTCAATGCAGCAAGAAATCATGTATTGACAAATTGGCCGTAACCGTCAAAAAATTATCTTCTGAAGAGATAAGCTGCTATTCCAATGAGGGAAATAAATGCAAAATTTGTAACAAGTAAATAAACAAGATCATTATCGTTAATTTTAATTAATTATCTACAATGTTATATTATTTCTTGTTATTTTACCAACAGAAGCTTTATTAGAAAGCAAACACTCCTAAATCATTTAAGGAGGCACGGTGACAAAAAACCATTTTCATGCAACTATTGCCCCAAGTAATATTATTAAATCGGTTCCGCATTATTTTATGTACATATTATTTTTACCATTTAATTTGACTGTGTATAAATATAACAGGCAATTCTGGACTGTGTCGGAAGCCATAGCACATTCAGAGATTCATAAAGGACTTCTTTGATAAAGAAAGTGTTTCTGTGTCCAATCTGTCCAAAGTAATAACAAATACTTGTTGCGTTTGTATCCTTTACATTTTTAAAATTTGAAATCAATATTTTTTGTTAAATCAGAAAATATGTCAGAATTGAAGTAAGCAATATTCATGTTTTGGAGCATGCAGGATCGTCTCCAAGAAAATTTCCTTGTAAACTTTGCTGAAGGTGAAAAACTTGCTTGAAACGGATTGTAATATTTTCAGATTATATATAAATTTCTATTAATTATATGATGTTGATTCAATTGATTATTCAGAGAATTTTATTTCAAGAAGGAATTAATGATGCATCGTGAATCAAAGGAGGATTTAAAAGTAAGATTTCATCCTGTACCATTGAAACCAGCCACTTATTGTCATTTGTGTAAAAGGTATATACAGGCACATAAAGGTATATATTTATAAAGTATTAGCATAAAATATAAATATGTCTTGTCTTAACGGTTTTCATGAAATTATGAAATCTGATTTACTCATAATTTCTTTCAAACCCTTATCAATTTACAAGAAATTCGATCGACAACATTTCACAACAAATTGGACCAGGCAAATTTAAATAAATTCGACTGGCAACATTTTACAAAGAACTGAGAGAATTTCATAAGAAATACGACTGACCACATTTCTAAACTAAAGAAAACTAAAAATTGGGCCGAATGAATTTTGCAAGACATATTTATGTTTATCGAACTAAAATATTTATACACAAAATTGGACAGAAATATTTGACAATGTATTGAATCGGGCAACGTTAAAAGCCTATTTGACAGGAGATAATTTCTGGGAAATGGGGGACAGAAAATTTGCATATTTGACTGACGACATTCAAAGCGAATCTCAACGTCGGTTAAATGTCCAACAAAATGGAGGGACAAACGATTAAATACAAATTGGTCAGAAAAATATTTATGGATTTTGGGTTGAATACATTTTTAGACTTTATCTAACTGAAAGCTTATTAAGTGAAATTGATCAAAAACCAGTAAAACAAACACAGGGAAAAGTCATTTTTAAAGTTGTAGTGAATATTTTGAATATTTTGTAATGCAAGATGGCTTTAGAATAATATCACTACAACGTCAAACATTCAATCAATTGATAACTATGTAGAAAACGCTTGCCAGCAAGTTGGGGAAAGGTTCTAAACACAAGGCAGTTGAAACAATTTGCCAAATTACGACTGAAAATCAAATAAAAGAACTGATCTAAAAATGAGTGAAATCTAAAAACGAAACCGAAGATATGGTTTACAAAAAATTGGCGTCAACGTAAACATTTGAAAGAATTGAGATTGAGGAGATTAAACATAAGTTGTACAAAATTTGTTTTAACACATTTTCTTTGAGCCTCCAACAATGCATTATATAAACTAGAATTTTGACGAAAAATATTTATTTCGAAACTGGCCCAACATGCTACATTAAAGACCGTACATAACATGTCGTAACGACATTGTCGTTGGAGTTGAAATAAAACAACCTTACATAAATAAAATGCATTTATCCGACTTCAAAATTAAAACATCGACATTTATAATAATCTTTATATCAGTGTAAATGAAAACTTCTAAAATCGTCAAAAAATTTTAATTTTGGTGCAAGAATGCCTGTTCTGTAAGTTCTCATCTAGCAACTTGAATAACACTTAATGGATTGTTGTAAACATCTTGGAATATGGTGTGGAAAATTGACTAGAAATTACATGAAAAAATTACAAATACGTTTGGACTAGAACAATATGTAGAAGCATTATCGGAAATCTCCTCCCAACAGGATTTATCCAAGCAACGTCATGATTACCTAAATAATAGTACGTCTTTTTGCTGATAAAGAAGATCCATTCAATTAAAATTTATCAAATGCTTTTCAATGGCTTTGACCTGGTAGAATATTTATGGCTTTAACTAGAATTATATCAAGAAATTTTAACGTATTTGAAATGATGTCAGTAGGACATTAGAAAACTTCAACCAAAAATTTATTTATTATTAAATATTTAGATTTTCTGTTGTATAATTAAAAATCATTCCATCTTCGATTGACACTCCCTCAACCAAAATTTAATTCTTCTGAAATTTCTTAATGATTCAGACAAAATTTACATGTGCGACAGTATGCAAATAATAATACTTAAATTTGTTTGCATGTATGACAAGATCAATGATGTTTCAACCCATTAATATTATGAGTTAAGTACAATACATTTAGTAAGCTAAGTTTTGTATTGTTTTATAGCGATTTGACAGAAAAATTAAATGTTTGAACGTCTGAAAATTGTCCAATGAGCAGAGATAGTTAGTAAGCATCATTAAAAAACCAAGTTAATAGAAGAAAATAAAAACTTTAAATTAAACTTTAAACACCGCATGATAATAATAAAGAATAATTTGAATGAGCTGTCCAGCATCGAACGTTAAAATGGTATGCAAACGAAATATGTGACAATGGACACATTTAAAACACCCCTAAAGAATGCGACAAATTTTCTCCAGATGGATTTGAAATTTTGTCCGTGCCAACTATACACAATTATATAAAATACATTATATTTAAGAGATAACATGAGATTATTATGGTTCGTAACATTCTTCCAGCAATCTGGATTTTTTGATAAAATGGCATAACAAGCTTATTGTTTCAACGTTATCGAACACTAAAAAGTTAAATTTTGTAACCTAACGTTTAGCAAAGATTTGTATCCGGTCATTTATTTATTAAAGCTCTCTCTTGAATTTTTGCTAACGGAGACAATGTTTTTCTTTTGAGACATTATTTTCTATCGGACATAATATTTCTGCTTGGAGATATTACTTTCTCGTGAAAATAAGATTTTCTCTCTGAGAAATTATTTGCTCATGGAGACAGGATTTGATTTCGGAGAGAATATTTTTCTGGCAGAAAATATTTTCTCTTGGAAAAAGTCTCTTGTCTCGGGGACAATATATTTTCTTGGAAATATTAAGTCGATTTTAGTAAGAGAAATCCGTAAAAAAATTCTCCGGATGCCATCCTCTCATGTTTTGCCTGCCCGATTTAATGCTTTAACATATCTAGTTATAGTTGCAACGTCATGCATATATCGGAAGTTTGATTATTAATGCACGCATTTGTATCAAGGGAACATATAACTTCGTCCGCTTATAAGCAGACAATGAATAGACATGCAAAAGGGCATGATTGGTAATAAGAGTTTACATTGTAATATTAACTTCATTCTCGGAATTGCGAGGGTAACGAGCCAAATATAGCTGTAGATTTGGCACAGACGAGCTACATTTGCTGTATCCAAAAAAATTTTTCCCCAAACTCCCAGGGGGGGTATATGCCCCACTTGCCTCCCCCCTCGCTACGCCACTGTTGTTAATCATCCTCATCAGTAACAAGTATTTCCTTTTGGATAATAATTGTTTTGTCGAAAGAATGGACTAAAAGGTTGTTACTGCTTTGACGAAATCTGTAATACGAAAGCTTGGCAGTATAATTGCAAAGATTAATCACAATCTCCAATTATTTAACTTGCCAGGAAATTTGACTTATTTCTTACCCATTTTATACATATATAGCCAATGTTGCAATATTTTTTTCCAAAACCAAACATAAAGCAAATGTAAATACGAAGAAAACTATTGTCTGGAGTCTGCTATTTGTCAATTTTGGAGCATGATTAAATGTACTGAATTGGCAGAATTTCAATCCATGCGCCAAATAGATTGATATGAAAATTACAAATGATCAATGTTTATATTCTTCCATATCTTTACTACACTTACATTACCATAATAAATACATTATACATATGTGTGCTTCTATTTTTGCAACTTGCTCTATAATACTTTGATAAAAAGTAATTTTTAGCTGGTCTTCAATCAATAAGTTAAATGCTCCTTGATGCGGTTAAAGACTCTGCCAACGGAGTTCCAACGCATCGATAAAAATCCTAATAAGTTAAAAGATAACTACAGATATTCTAAGTGTATACAGAGAGTAATAACGCGAAGATCATTGATGTTACAATAACTTAATAAGTTAAAGTGTACTATGTTAGCGGGGTCATGAAGGGTTGTCATGAAGATGGAAAATCTTTGGGAATGTGCTTCGTAGATTCTTCTAATTTTGCCATGACGACAGTAATGGCTATGGAGTTTGTGGACTTTGGTAGTAAATGACCCGGAAGTAATACTGAATAATTTGAGGAGCTCATTGCTATCAACATACATAGCATTGTAGGAACATAGTACCTATTGATCTGCTAAGTGCTGCTAGATTTTCTGAAATGTAATTAGTATGAAGTCCTCTCATTATCGCTCATGGCCAACTTATGTAAAAATCAATTTATTTAATCACTATTATTATTATATATACTGTGGAGTACTTCTTAAGTAGGTTTGGTATTGTGTCAGAAGGAAGTGTACGTATTTCTACACCGTGCTGCTATCCTATACATATGTATCTGAATATTTTATATTATATAAGATATAATGACCAAAAACTTATTTCAACTGGTATGCATGCATACATATTCCTGTCGCAACACTCCAGAGACGTATTTTTCTCACACAGTACTCCGGCTTGATATCGTTATTTAATATCTTTAAGCTCCATATATGTAACTTGTATGTACACCAAACATATATGCAGCCTGATATAGTTTAGAACCAGTTGATTACGAGTATTGTTTTTCATACAAAATCGATACACGTGGAAGCAATAGGCATCATGTTCAGTTTAAAAATCATAGGTTGTTGTGTTGGACGATAACATATTTTAGACTCTTATTGAGCAGAGTTTAAAGCAACTTTCACAAAATACAGACTGGAAATTGGTAGATGCTAAGGTGCCAGACACTAGCGACTGAACATTTTTCCATTTACATACAACTTGAACCGAATTAAAATGTGCGCTTTTGTAATGACATTCTACAGTTTGGTCTCCTTAATACTTTTATATAAACCCAACTTTGTTGCCCTTGAGTTTTGGAATAGTGCCGTCAGAAACTTTCCGTTTGAAATTGTTCCGTCAGATAGCCAGGACTTGTCCCGAGTTAATGGGACCTATCACTTTGTAGTACAACCCCGACAGGGTGTACAGCGAAGTCGATTTATAGCCAAATCAATTTCAAGAGTGAATATGACACCAGTATTACAGCTTCTGGAGAACAATAAGTGTTACGTTGTTATAGATGACTATCAGGGAGTTGATATTTCGCCGTTTCAATACCCACTAGTTATACGAACACCCGTTCTGGCTGTCATGTGGAGCACATGGAACCAACGAAACTTACGAATGTACTCCTGGGGTAATAATTACAAATATGACGTTATTTATTTGCCACGAAGTTATGCAAATAGATTTAATAAAACTGAGGCCATATTGAATGCAGAATTTAGTAGTTCCAAAGTTATTTTTAAATGTCCAACATCTTCGTATAAAACCTGGGTTAATCACAATCCAAAATCTGCCAGAAACTCAGTGACTGACATTTGCACAACTCTGGACCATTTTGATATATCCGCGAGAAGCCGTACCTGGAGCTGCGAAATACAAATATCCTTGTTTATGCCACCGGGGCTCATATCTACTCCAGTAGAGTTGTTTAATCGAAATGGGGATGAGATTTCAGGCGATGCCAGGTCCGAAATATTTCCACTTCCATCATCAGTTGGAAATGTACATATCCTTGCAGTGGAAATTGGTCAGTTTTCTTCCTGGTCAACCGGATATCTATGGAATATGATTTCAGATAGTGGCCACAACAAAAGAGATAATGTAAAGTTTCGCCCGATTTATGTACTCGATGATGATTGGTTACCACGTATGAGTCATTTAGAACATTTCCTAGTACTATTGAATGAGGAAACACCGTCACATCATACGATGCAGTCAGATTTTAATGTTTTCTCCATCAAACGAGCTTTAGTAAAATCAAGCCACAATTATGGGTTGTCAACCAGAAATCGTCGCTTGCCAGAGCACAGTTGTAGTCTAAAACTTGTTACGGATGACACAATTCTGCTGCAGAGAAAAGAAGAATTCACCGCCATTTGGAGTATGGAATACCACAGTCGCAACAATCCATTTACCGGAGTACTCTCACAGCTTCACCATTGTGATAAGTTACTAACTCACAGAAAGAAATTTTCCACCCTTGAAAGACTACCACTTGATAGACCAGATGACCAATTATCTCGGGATTTGGCGGCATTGCTCCTAGTGGGGATTGGAAATTACACCGTTAGTTTAACTCCATTTGGATACTGTTTAAGAGGGAGGTATGTAAGAGATTTACACAAATATAGTAGTCCACATCAGCCCGAACTATTAATTATAGCCACATCCCGAGCAAAATCACCTTTTTACATCATGCACTATTCTGATGAAATCAACCAACTTCAATTTGTCAGTTGCGGTGGCCTAGGGAAACTGGAGCCAATTAAGTTTGGTGAATTGTTTAATGCGTACGATGTTACGACTTGGGTATGTGTCTTTCTAGTTTCTTTTTTTGTTGCATATATAATTAACTGTATGGTAAAATCTCGAGACTCTGGAATATCTCATACATTTCTGATGGTGACAAAGGTGTTATTAGAACAAGGTGACCCGTTTCGAAGTAGTTTAATCCACGATCAAAAATTGCGCGGTTTAGTTATATCCTTCTTGCTTGCTGCAATTGTTCTGAGCAACGGTTACAAAAACACGAATGTTTACAACATGATATCACCTCGTGATCAAAAACCATATGAAACAATACGGGAGTTAATAGAGGATAGATTCACCATTTTTACTCGATCAAAATTTATAAATTTCCATATGCGTGAGAGTGTAATCCACTGGAAAACTGATCCTTCCACACGGCACTTTATTGAAGCCACCCCATATAACCATTCGTACTTTAAGATAATATCAGAGGTATTTGAGATGAGGGGAACCATAATTAAAGATATCAAAGATGAAACAAAAATAAAGGAGTTGGATTACCTGTTTAATAGCACGTCTATGTATTCTAACTTGTTAGAAACAGCAGTTGATATTGTGCGGAATAAAATGGCGAAAAAAATATCATTTGACGGCGCATTTGGTATGGAGAAGTATTTCAAGAATGTGGAAGAAAATATTTTGTACAGTTCATTGAACAGTTGCAACAAATCTGCTCTGGTATTACCATCGGCTATGTCAAAATATTGGGCTCGGAAAGTTCAGCAAAATAACACAAATGTGAATGTATTCCTAGGTCCGTCAACAATCTTTCAACATGGTATTAGTTTTAGCATGTTTGGTTACGTTCATCAAAATATAATTAAAAGGTTTAAAGCAATTGTCGCATCAGGTGTTTGGGATTATAAGGTAAGGTATTTTTCAAATATTGTTGACTTCAATCCTGGACCGCATGTGAGACTTGATTTGAATAAACCCAACATGACAGGAAACATCTTGATAATATTCATTGTTCTATCTAGCGGCTTGGTTGTGTCTCTGTTCGTATTCCTCGTAGAGACCAAGAAAATGGTTTACAATTCTCTCAGAAATCTCACCCTGAGGTTGTATGTTTTTTGCACAAATGTTTTGAAAATCTGCGGATTTGTTGTTTCAGGATGCATTCAAGGCTGCAAAAATCGAATCATGAAGCATCATGTTGCTCTCAGATAAATATTAAGAATTCGTAAACCATATCGTCGATGCAATACATAAATTTGTATGCTGATTCACATCAAAATTTGGTTGACTGGGCGAAGATTGCAACCAATCTGTAATTAATCCATTAGAACAGGGGCTAAAGGGAAGCTGAAAATATTTTATGTTTTCAAGAAGTGTTATTATTATTAAACATTACTCAGGTTTGGCTTAGTTTAGGTAAATGTTCATGATTAATAATGAATGTTAATGAAAATAATGTGAATCGTACTTGTCATATAACTCAAACACAGCGCAATAACTTTGTGAAGTAAAAGCTTTACAATTTAAACTAAAATTTTGTTTCTGGTATTGATTGAGATGCCATGGTCACAACAGATAGAGTGCTCTCAATTATTATACGGCACCCAAAAAAATTTACGAAATTATTTCTGTTATTACTAAATGGCTTGCGTTTAACAGAATCAGGAAATGGTAACCATTAATGGATATCCATGACTAGCTTACACCAAATTACAATATTTTAAACTTTAATTAATCAATAGCTCAAAAATTTTAGTTTTTGTACGGACACCTTACATTTTTAATACACTAAAATTATACTGTAATTAATCCAAAATAATGTATTATTTGATGGAAAATTATGAATCAATAAAGCTTTTTGCAATTATATCTAACAAGAATCTAATTTTAATATCTAATTTTGTAAGAATTGCATCATATCTATGTAAAAAATTCTATACAAGCTAGGATGTAATTGATGGTGATAAGTAAAATAAATGATGTACATGTTATATAAATATATGTTCGTAGACAAAAATGTAAGTTTACATATGTATTTATGACTACTTCAGAAATTAGGAATAGGATAACTTTGAATTAATACTACTAAAGCATTTATCCATACAATCAACAGATACATACTAATTACATAAAAAATGTTTATATTAAAATATAATATGAACTACTATTAAATTGTTGTTGCTTCAATCAAACTTTGTTTTCTTAATGACATAAAATAAAAATTATCCTTAGAACCATCAGTATAGACATGCAAACCAAAAATAATTTTGTGCGTCAATTTAAAAGAAATATTAAGTAAGTGCAGTAATTATACAAAAGTAGCATTAATGGAATAAACTAACATTTCACAATAAAAATTAAAAAGTATTAAAAATATTTTACAACTCTCTCTATTCAAAAACACAATATTATTAACCGTCTGGATTTCCGACACTAAGAAACATCAAACTGCACTGCTATTGTAATATAATAATATAATGGGGTATTCATAAAACGAAAATACTACCCAGGTGGGTCCTTGGTCAACTTCAGCCGATGATGGTAACATTTGTCGTAGTTCATCCAACCAATTATCAATCCAACCCGCTACTATTTGAACACAAGCTCGGCGATGAAAAACGGCACATCATACTCTGATTGTTAAAGCAAAAAATATTATTCACTCCCAAATCATCATCTCGTGGAAACAAAGTATTGCCATGTTCCCCCGCCAAAATGATCTAAAGCAAGTTCAGCCAATGTCGATTTATACTTTTGAGAAAATTAACGTCGGGAATTACAAAATTATTTCATGGAAATAAATATTATTACATGTATATCAAAATATACCTGTTAAAACTGCCATATGAAATTTTGCTCTATCAATCTCTAGTTTTGAGCTCAACGGATTTGGAAATGGTGCCCGTATCACATAAGGTAATGCTTACAATATTAAGACATATGTATTTGGGCAGACGGTGCAGACCGACTGTCGAACCATTCCAGGTTCTTTTTTGACAAGGAAGTCGCCCATTCAGCCAGAAATAAAGTTGAGTTGCTTGAATATGATCGGGAATTTTACTGGGAAAGTACGCAAATGATATTCATGTGTCTTGGAAGAAAACGGCTTAACACTAATAGAGCATATTTAAAACTAAATTGGAAAAATGCCACCAAAGCTTTCCTGAAACCGACAAGGAACGACTATACCACTATGTAATGCAATGGTGGCGAGTCGAATATTGGACTTGGTGGAAATTTACTCCTTAACGGACAGACATACATATCTAAGTTCTAATCTAAACACCGCTGAAGCCAAGTTTGGGACAGCGTTAGCAAATCTAGAAGTGGCGTCGATGGAATGCTGGATGCCACAGAGGGATGGTGTAAAATTGGATAAAATTTTAACAAAATCTTGCAATCCTGTCCAGCATCGCTCCTTAGGTTGTTGAAGTGGAAAATGGAGAAGTAATGTTTTCCAAGGGAGAGAAATGGAAATTGCTAACTTGTGCGGTAAATCAATGGCTTCCATTTCCTCTACCATCCGAAATAAAGGACGGTTTTTCCTTAAAATTGAACATAACTCAGGAGGAAAATATTACAGTGAAATGTGACCAAACAATTACAACACTATTACTACGTCCTTTGACGACAGCAATAATCGGAGCGAATTATCCCTCGTTATAACATTTTAAAAAAATTAAAAATAAACATCATGGTGTTCACAAATGCAAAGCTAGTAATCATTACAAGACCGTTACGCGGCCCATCAAGGTATCTGTCACAGGTTCATTCAAGGTTTTATGAAAGTTTTTTAGAACTTGTAACTGCATGAGTGTTTCAAAGCGTTGAATATTATTATTTTGAATTTTTTTAGATATACCCACCATCTAAAACAAGGCTGCTTGAACTTGAAGACGGATAGCAAACCATTGAAGAGATGGTATAATGAAACACTGCTAAATGATGAGGTGTAAAACCAATCCAAGGAAGTATTTAGCATTAATTTTTTTTTTAATTAATCGTGTATACAGCTGAACAATTTTGAATTAAAACAAGCTGGCATCTTAATTTAACATTGTAATAAAAATGAATTGATCATATTTAAATGTTGATAATTGAAGTACTCTAGCGAAAATTAAAAACTAGTTAGCCATTTTAAGGCACATACTATAGAGTACATGTAAGGCAAAGTACACTGGAAGTAGTAATGATGTCGCGGAAATTATAGAGCTTAAATTTGTGTTTTGTAAATTTATTTATGGTGGACAGTAGTGGACACAATGATTAGCCTAGTAGGAACTGGCTGGATACTGGTTTTAATGTGCTTACATTCAGCAATTCTATGAAAGGTATAACGGATTCCTTTAACAAATAAGAACAGGAAGAACTTAAGCAATCTTGAAAGTTTACGCAATGCCTGAGCTGACAAAGTAGAATTCATTAAGTAAAACGAATGTAATACGACCAAGTTTCTGTTTCCAGCTTCCAAAGTAAAACAAATACAAGTAGCAAATTGACCACACAACAGTATTACAAATATCATCATAATGTTGCCACTCATTGTGGGTTTGCTCAGCGTTTCAATATCACCGCGATTCGATATTTTATAGACATTTAAGAAAAATGTTTGAAGCCAAACAAAAACTCCGGATGCTTCCAGACTTTTCAATCGGTTAACAATTCGCGGAGGAACTAGACGGCTTAAATCAAAAACATAAAATTTCTGATAATACGACTCCTTCCCCACGTTTGTATACAATTTGTTAGATTCATTACGAGTGACCATGTTCCAGGCATATTCATGAGCTTTGTACGTTGGTACGATAATTGCTGACTTTTCACACTTGGTGACATGATTAATCAAAATTTTTGTGTATTTTTCCATAATTTGTCGTCCAATCATATTCAGTCGAGGAGAGGTAGGGTTCAAATTCATCTGCGCAAGTCCTGCACACGAGGAATTAATCAATTGAACGAGATTTGAATGAAGTGTTGTGTTCATCTGCAACAACTTTTCTGGCCCAGAAATATTTCTAGCAAATCCCTTCCATACGCTATTAATACTGGATACTGCAACTCGACAGTCTGGAGTTACAATATTTTTTTCTCCACCGACATACTTGACTTCAGGATTCTTCTTCGTCGTTTCTGTCTATACTCACAGCTATATTACCGATTTCATTGTACGTTGAAAACTTGTCTTTTAGCAGTTCATGGAAGTACCTATACGGCACAATTCTCCTCGGTTGAATGATTCTGAACATGTTTTCCCCTTTGTACGCATTACTCAATACTATTGCTGCAAGATTCACTGCTATGGTTACCAACATTATTTTTCTCTCAATTCGAATCTCGTATAGCCGAGCTGACGAATCAATTCCTATCATGATTCCAAAAAATCTTTGCAGATTTCGGATATATTTGTTCATTGCACTAACTGCCGGTATACCAATGCAAGTGGGTAGAATTGAAAGCACAAGCGCCGTCAGTAGAAATATGTACCACACCCATTTATCATAAATATCCACAAATTCTTCAAAAGGCAGCATGGAATACCCCCGGTGATCACAACAAAGAAAGCTGTATGAGTTCAATGTGTTTTGCAATTGATACAGGTAGTCGTGTGGAATGCCACTAGCGCGATTGTGGCCTTTAATCTCTAATGTGTACAGCGCGGCCCAAGCTCCAGATTTTGGAACAAGTTTTTGGTTGTCACATTCTTGAACAAGTTTTGTCCCTCTCTCGCGTATCTCGTAAGTGAAGTTTGCAAATATGTAGTACCACTGCTGCACGTACAATTGGATAATCCGATCTTCGACACTGGTGTATTCGCTGTCAAATCTGGAACCTTTTTTATTGCTTTTGCACTTTGAGAGATGTCCTTCAAATCTATGGTTAATTTCGATTGTTTGTGACTTCATTGGAGCGAGAACTAATTTCTCCTTAAGCCCCGGAAAAGCAAACATTTCTATATCCCGGTTGGATAATAATGCGGTCGTGACATCAGTTGCTTTTACTTGTTGCAGTTTAGTTTTGGTTACGACTAACAAACAACTAGGGCACAAAATATAAACCGATTCTGTGTTTAATTGATGCTTTGTAAATTTTGTGGAACTTTGCGGTGTCATCTTTGCCACAATAATTATTGCAGATGAGCCAGCACTCCGTAGGAATTGTTGGCTCCAAACCCGAATGGAGTCTTTATAAATTATTTGATCATCCGACGTATTGGTGTAAGGCCATAGGAAGATATGTATTGATTGTTTCAATAATCTTAATTTCTTGTTAGGGTACGCGGACATGTAAGGCATTGGGAGCTTTTTGTCATTTGAGTTCCCTCCGGGCCTCCATTTTATTTCGTTCATGAACAGTATGTAGTGGATTTGGCCATTCCATCGGGAATTTGTGGACAAGCTTGATGTATTAAGTGGCAGGCAATAGTCCAAATTAAATGCAAATGATAAGCCAGCTAAATATTTTGAGTGAGTGCACACTTTAAAAATGTGTCTAAGATTTATAAACGAGACTTTCTCTAATGACCAAGTATTATGTCGGATTACTCTTGCTGAATGCCAGAAATGACGGTGAAGTTCTGCTTCGAAGGGTCGTCGTAATATCACAGGATATGCAACCGGAGACATGTCGAATCCACAAAAATTGTCGATGAGAATTTGTGGATGCTGGAATACAAGATCTGTTGTAAAATTGGTAAGATTGAAGTATGAATTTTGGTATAGCGTTTGGAAAGCTGTAGATTCATTGCAATTGTTTGATCTTGTTCCGTTAAAATGTTGTTTCTGTGTGAACTGCATGTTCGTCTGCTTGACCGTTTTACCTGCACCTAAAACTGTGTTTAACGATAGTATTAAAACGACTTGTGAGAACGACATTTTCAATTTTGCTTCAGGGGTCTCTTCGCAGTATAATATTTGTGAATATTTATTTACAGAATCACTGAGTATAAAATGCTTTAAATTTCACATCGTTGAAAATAACAACTACGCATGAAATTCAGTACTAAATTTTTGAGGAGAGTCGATATCTTGGATCATTTTACGTGGACTTAAACTGAATACGCAGTATTGGCTGGTCGCTTACGAAAATCGAAATGAATTATGTATACGCCAACTTCCTGTTAAGCCTAATCAATATTCAAAAATAACGTTACAGGCATTTTGCCCTCACGGCCCTTTGCCGTTAGGGCTATTTGCCCTCGGTACACCTTGCCCTGAAGCCCATTTGCCCACAATACCTTTTGTCCTCGAGTCTTTTTGCCCTATAGGCCAATTGCCCTTACTACCATTTGCCCTCAAAATAAGGAGTAAATATATATTCAGTAATTGTTAAAAAATACCATAGATAGTAATACTACATTACTCGCAGTACATTAAGCATAGTTTTCCATTAAATATAAGGTTGCGTGTCCTTTTGCAGCAAAAATAATGATGGTTAAAACTTAATATAAAACAATGAGAAAGGTTTACAATTAAAACTGTTTTATATTAAAGCTTCACTAAAATGTCCGTAATTGTAAATGCTGATAAGTTATAACAGTTATAATATGTAGCCTTCATGGGCAACATTATCCTATTCTCTTCTTTTTTATTTGTGTATAGACATTTCGAAGACTAAATTAATTCTAAATTTAATTAATTCAAGTAATCTGATAGGACAAAACGCAAACAGTGAATTGGAACAGTCGCTTGAATTATTTGATATCTTGAGTATGTAACTTATAGGAAATCCAAAGTTAAACAAAAAATTCTATCAAATGTTAGGTTAAAGTGTTCACCTTTATTTGTATTAAATTTCTTAGGAAACCATTTTATTAGAGCTTTATCTAAATTCAGCATTTCAAATGAATATTCACGCCACATGAAAACAAAAACATTAAACGTAACGTTATATACTAACACAACTTTAGTAAAAATTACTGTAACACAAACTAATTGTTTATTTGTACTTAGTTTTGTTTATTTTAAACCAACATCCATTCATTATTTGTCTTGTCTTTCAGCGAGAAACAGTCGCATAGACCCCAACAAACACAAATTACAAATGATACACTTGGTAATGTCATCTGGAAAATAAATTTTGAGGGCAAATGGTATTAAGGGCAATTGGCCTATAGGGCAAAAATCCTCGAGGGCAAAAGGTGTGGGCAAATGGGCTTTAGGGCAAAGTGTACCGTGGGCAAATGGCCTTAAGGGCAAATGGACCCTTGAGGGCAAAGGGCCTTGAGGGCAAAAGGCCTTGACCCAAAAATAATAATGTGTTCACGTGCTGGATATATATGCTCTCATGTAATATAGCACAAGCTTCTTTCTTTAATTGAAACTGCTGGTTTTTCCAATTGTAAATGTTTGTAACTCAGTAAATATTAAGCTTTTTCTTTTGTTTTATAACAATTAAACTCAAGCTTAACGTAGCAACATTGGTTGAAATCATTTAAGCCCATTTTAAGACATTGCTCGTGTGATCCTGATATATACCTAGGAATCTGAATAGAATATACTTGCTTTAAATAATTTGTATTCGTTACTTCATCGCTGCCAGATAATGATAAAAAATCAAAATGTATTGAGACATGAGTTTGCTCACTGCAAAATGTGCTACTGGGTATTAACAAAATATCGATTTTCTATATCCAGGGTTTAGAAAGACGTTACGGAGTTATGCAAAGATTTCTGTGAAAGATCAGTAGGCTTTTATATATCAGCTAAATGTAATAATTTGACAGTGAATTGCTTTTGCGTCTCAAGTAAAGAAAATGCACAATACACAATGCAAAGTACATAATTTTACCTTTCAATTAAACCGTTCAAATCTCGTTTAAGTCGAGGAGTGGAAAAAGTAAAAAAATTCGTTTCCAGTACTCATATAAAAGATTTTTCTAATTTAAAACTCATTTGGGTATTTTAGTGCTAAAACTTAAAAGAAATACAGCAATCTCAGTAAATGTTTCCATCAATAAAGTTAGGGAGAAAAACTGGCATGTCACACTGAATGCAGATCTACAAAAGTCCACAAATATCGGCGCCGATCCGCAGTATAGGAGACGATACTATTTTAAAAATCATTAAGAATGTGCTAAGTGGTTTGCAAAGGTGATAAAAGTGAACGAATCCTTCATGCTAGAACATGCTTCATTACACTTGTAAGTATGCTGGAAGGTACAACAATTCAGTGCAAGCAAACAATGACAGCAAAGGACGCCGTATCATTGTCAATGGGAACAGAACATATTTCTGATTGCTGTTACATAAACGTCAACATTTATGTCAACATCACTAACTAAGCTGGAATTGTATTGTGTGCTTTTAGAGCTTACTGACCCACCAAAAGGTTTCATCATTTCCAATTTGCTAATACTTTACTACCTATATAATGTGAAGGAATGGATCACATGAAATTACAAAACCCAAATTTTCAGCTTTCTCAAACTTCCCCTACAGTACAAAAATCCAATAAGGTAATTCAAAGATGAAATCTTGTGTACTACTCATCCAGCATGATGCGTAATGGTTTGAGTAGGTGATAATAGTCAATAGTGAATGAATAATTAATGACAACCCGTTTTTCTTTTTCATTACTCTTCACACTACTTAAGTACATGAATCACATGATTTTATATGTACTTGGTACTTGGTAAGATGGTCAACCCACCTCCAATGCATATTCAGTTCACTCATTAAAATCCTTTCACACCAGGAGTGTTAAAAATTCAGACATGTAGATTCTGCTCTACTGAATTCATTCTCATTCCCACTCCGGAATACTTCATCTTCGTGCTCACAACTCGTCCTGTCCAGACTGCACCAATTTAAAAACGGGAATTTCCACAAATATTAACATCACTTCAAAATGGAACAAACCACAGAAAGTAAAGAAACCCAGCCTGTGTGGTCCAGATGGGCTAAAGCGGTTGCTATTGTGGATATCGTAAGTAATATTTTTCTAGATTTACACTTTTCAAAATAGTTTTGTATTGGATCATTTATTATTGTTTCATTTTATTAAAAAATTTAGATTGTATTTAGCATCAAGTTAGGTTTCCTTCTGTTGACTGCTCTGGTAATTGTCATAATTGCTAGCGGAGTAAATCTTCAAAATCTTCAAGGAGCCAATGACACTCCAAATTACACAGAGAATTTCTATTACAATGATCCATGTTACTACAAAATAAAATATTTTTATGTTATCAATCTAATTATCAAATTTGACAAAGTGTAAGCTAAGCGTATTCAATTTTTTTCAGCTTTGGATAAACCTTCCGCTTCAGTAATGGCAGTAACTTTGGTAATCATTTTTGTATGTGGGCTGTTTACTGTACTACAGTTGTGGGCCGCTTTTAAATTGTTGACGGCAGTAAATACGATACAGGTATGAAGCCTAGAACTATCAACTTATATTTAGTAAAACATTCTATGGAATTTTATGTTTGCCTGCTTTTGATTTCATAGAAAAAATCGGAAACCAATTCCGTACAGTTGGCGAGAACCTGGATACATATTACAGTGATCATATTTGTCATTTATTTAGGGTCTAGCATTTTGCCCCTACTTATTAACCATTCATTTGTGCTTATCTTGATTAGTACGATTTGGCGGGCCAGTTCACTTTTCATTGTCAAAAAATTTGTAAGCGAGTTGCAAGAATTGTAGAATTAAAACAAATCAAAATGTGCATCTGCCTGAGTGAAGAGTGTTAATATTACCCAAGGAAGTGACAATGCAATAATTTACATAATGAGTCTTTATAATTAGTACCTATACAAAAATCAAGCACGTGGTAGAACGTAATGCTAAGGGTAGCCTGTAATTTTGAAACACATTTGGATAACGTATTTTTGGTTAAATATTTATACGTAATTAATTAAATACAATGTATGTATGTATATTTAATATTGCAAAATTAATTTTTATAGTTAGTGAAACAAACTAAAATTGCGGCGTGCATTTCTCTGGAAAATAAATGTTAAGAATTATGTCGGCGCTGCTGAGTTGAAATTATTTTTTCTTCAATGGATTCGTTGCAACTGTTGCAAAATTTATTATTTTAATTAATTATTCGCTACAGATAAAAAGCACCAAGCAACAAATACAGTTTTACCGTGCTCATGTATAATCGACTCAAAGCATGCAAAGTATTTTGCAGCATTCATGGATACTAACAGAAATATTATTGTGTATGCTACATATGACCCGCAAGAGATGAAGATAATTATGAGTTCACCAAGTAACTAGAATTTTTTAGAGACGCCGTAGGTTGAAATTATCCGCAAACTGGTGTTAATTCTGGTTGTTAAAATAGTGCTAATTAATGTTGCTAACAAATTACATTTCTCAAATGGAAAGCTACCACAATAAAAATTTTCATCAGTATTTGAATACCTGTGTAATGAACGAAATGAAACAAAAATATTTGGATACCTGTATAAATTTTAGTATTCAATGAAGAGTATAATTGAGACGTCCTCAGCAATTATGAATTTTATTGTAAAGAGCTACCAAAGAAATCTTTGAAATTTTTAATTCCAGGGTTTAAATTAGAGATTAAATGCTTTACAAGAGGATTAAGTAGATATGAGGTAAAATGCTAGAAGTTTAAATTAGTATTCTAAGCATCATACATTTGTAACAATTTTACAACACCAACTTCCTGTTATGTTTAATCAATAATCCAAAATGATGATGTGTGCGTCGCAGATAGATATGAGCACATAGTGATAATACAGGATTGATTTTGTTTTATTTTTTGCCAGACCTGATGGTTTATCCAATTTTAAATATTTGTGCATGTGCTACAATTAATCTGTTTCTTATGTTTTTGAATGAAGCTCAGGCCTTTTCCTTAACACCATAGTTTGCAATAAGCTAATGCGGCATTTAACACTGTGCTCAATATCCTGTCAAAAACCAGTGATTCTGAAAGGAATGTACTTAATTTAAATATAATCCACGGTTGCCTCATCAATCTTATGTATATACGATAAAAAATAGAGAAGAATTTAGGCAAGAGTGTATAGAGAATGCGGCTACTGGTTATTAACAAAATATCGATTTTCTACATCCTGGATTTAAAACGGCGTTGAGGAGTTATGCTCAATTTTCTGTTTAAGAACAGCAGTTTTTGTATAATATCACTTATAAGGAATGTTTTTCGATAAATTACGTCTCGCAGCTTGTAATGCTTCTACAGTAGAGAATTTTTGCTTTTCAAGTAGAGCAGACTCGAATAAATATTTGCCGAACGCTTTTAATTATATCCACAATTTTAATAATTATTCAAAACGTTCAGTTCCCGTTTAAGTTGACAAGTGGAAAAAGCCACAATATTCATGTCAATTAATTCACAGAAACCGTGTCTGTAACCAAATATATGCAAATTAGTAACTGATGTGATATGAAAGCAATTATTCCTCCCAGGGTGTGCCTTTTTAAGTTAAGAATTAAGGCCGGAAATTTTCCCTCACAAACAAACAAATTGCATTTTTCCTGAACACGTCCTAAAGGAAATAAATCACGTTTGGTACAGACAAGAATTATTGAGAATTAATTATCAAATCAAATAGTGAAAAGATACCAAATCTATTATAAAAACTAACTCCAATTGCAAAACTTACAATTTAGAAATTATAGTTTGTGATGAACTGTTGCTTGTGAAATATCCTACAATGACCTTTACAAGAACCATCAGGAAAATCAATATTGCATATTTTTGAAATTCATAACAAGATTAAATTGTGTACTTTCTTCCTTAGAACAATAACAAGCTCACTGTTTGACTGACATTGAAATCCAGTAAATTGAATGGCATGCAATTATCAAAATAATTAACAGATCCAATTTTAACCTTCAAAACCGACATAGAATATACATATCGTCGGCTGATTCTGCTTGACATTATTCGCTTGTTCGCCTTGATTACTGCATTGCACTCTACTGATTTCAAGTACAGTTTCCCGTTAATGCTCCCGTAAATTTCTAGTGTGAGAATCAGAACGTCAGTAACAATGGTTATGTACATCAGCAATTCTGAGACACTAAGTATTCCAGAAAATGCAACAAT
The DNA here is from genome assembly GCA_027743765.1 of Coecobrya sp. COE2. NCBI lineage: Eukaryota > Metazoa > Arthropoda > Collembola > Entomobryomorpha > Entomobryidae > Coecobrya > Coecobrya sp. COE2. The sequence continues at coordinate 390 of JAHZMV010004786.1, read as the reverse complement.
GCAGTACAGACATATTATGAATGCAAAGGACGCCACTGTCAATGTTAATGGCAGCAGGATATCTTTCTGATTGTTGTTATATGTGGTCAACATAATTTGAATTTTCCGCCACATTGTGATAATACATTGCATGCGAGATTTATCTGCTGCAATTGCCTGCTGTTTGAAAATTGCAATATAATTCTGAAAGGAGTAGCATTGCGGTGATGTATATACCGCATACTCTAGCATTGCATTTGCAAAGCCAAATATGAAAATCCAAGCGGTAATACATGCCGAACCAAAATGTAAAATGCGCCTTCCAATATATGATTGAACGGTAAACTTGATATTTTTTTCATTAAATTTTGCATCCTGAAACAAAGCAAAACCTAAATTGATTGGCAACGG